>JACDJE010000004.1:6301803-6355780 GCA_016647715.1 Pavo muticus
AGTCTGGACGGGACCCCCACCGTGCGCAGCTCCGCAGGGGCGTTATTTACCTTGTTAATTTCGGAGGGAGGCATTTTAATTGCTTTAAATTACCGCTGGAAAAACCGGAGTGGTCAACAATCAATCAGGCTGATTTAGCACCCCGCGCCCACCCGCTGCGAGCCGGCAATCAGCTGCCGCCACCAGATCCATTATTGATGAACTTTGCGGGTCTGCTCATTAGCTGCGAGCGCACAGCCCGACCCCGGTGAGCAGCACACGGTGCCACCACTGGAGTTCTCCAAAGAAATCTTCCGAATGTGGTCAAGAAACACCTTTGTTTTAAGGGTGGTGAGGCAGTAGCACAGCGTGCCCGGAGAGGTGGTGGCGCCCCATCCCTACAGACACCCAAGGTCAGGGGACGGGGCTGCGAGCACTGATGGAGCTGTGGGTGTCCCTGTGCACTGCAGGCAGCGGGAACAGATGCCCTTCGGGGGTCCCTTCAACTCAAACGGCTGTGCACGGTGTGGGGTCCCCAGACACAGCCGTGTGCTGAGAACAAAGGCAGAGAGGGAAGGGGGAGCAGCGCAGTTCTGAGCAGGAGCTCCTTCCCGTCCCCTGCCCAGGAGCGCCTTGGTGGCAACGGGCGCTCGTGTGCCATTCATCCATCAGCCCACTGATCCCATCCTTGATTTTCATGAACATCTTTGATTTTTCATCATAAATTCTCCTTGTTCCTCACCGGAGACTGACAGGGATCGTAAGTACTGAACGAAATGGAGAATATTAAAGTGGCTGCTGTTCTATTATGCCTGTCAGTTACTTCACTTTAAATGCTGTCTTTATTAATGATAACACCATAACACTTTAGGACCCTCAGCTAAGGCCTTCAAGGACTTCGACTCACCGCAGCTTCCCCTGGAAAGCCTTTCCTTTCCCTAAAATCCCCCTTTATGAGGACCAGGTTCGTTCAAGGTCTGAGCCCAGCATAAAGCAGCTCCGATGCAGCGAGAACCATCGCTGCCCGTGCCTTAACAAGCAGGAACAGCTCGGATGCTCAGAGTTTGCACAACGTCCCCAGCCCGCCGCTTATCTCCACCGTGCATCTCTGCTCCTGGGGCTGGCAGCAGGAAGCTGCAGAGGCCCGGGAGGCAAGCGGGAAGGTTTTGCTCGCACCTCACTCACACCTCAACAACCGCTGCTTATTCAAAGCTACGCAAACTCTGTAGGCTTGGAAACAGGGCTGAAAGCCTTATGCAACCACCTAGGTGAGCTGCTGCAGCCCAGCAGCAGCTGGCAGCGCTCTCGCAGTGGGTCAGGGTTCGCGTCGGTCAGTCCAGAGCAAGCAGCGGTCTGAAGGTCAGGACAGAGCCAGCAGCAGGTCCGTGCGCTGAGCATTCCCACGCCTGCAGAGCAGCACCGCCTCTGCAGTGATACCACTCGTGTGGTTACACCACACACCTGTGCAGCGAGTGGTTCTTCTGAGGCTGGAGGAAGAAATCTTCATGCTCACCGACACCCCCAGCAAACGCTCAGGCAGCATGCCGCAGCTCTAAATGCCCCTCCCTCCCCCACACAGGACTGCCACCTGAACAACTTCTACCAACAACGGAAAAGACCGAACCAAAACACAGACCTCTCCAGGACCCCTTCACCCTCCGCCCACCGAGGCCTCATCCCAGCACAGATTCCAAGCACCAACACGGGTTCCTGTACCAAGCACACAGTGCAAGCTGCCGCCGGAGCACCTCCAACCAGCGGCAGGGCAGGCAGCACACCGCACTGACCCCAGCCGCACAGGAGCACCAACGACACAAGCACAACTGCCTCAGTCATCACCATTATATTCGCTTCCACAACCGTTACGCTTTGATTTGTCCATTGATTTTCAAATCAGCATAGAATCGCTTCCTACCTGCTGCTGCCGCCTCCTGCCCGCAGCCCCTCCGGCTCCTTTGGGGTTACTGCCCCTTCCCCAGCTCCTGCCTTATAAACCCTCCCTCCCGAAAGCGCTCCTGCCCCATTTAGCACATTAGGGCTTCCTCCTCCAGTAAGAAACCATTGGTTCCAGGGCACAGCTGCTGCCAATTACCACTACTTAACTGGCACATTAAACACATAGTAAGGAATTAGGAGTTTCAGTCTGCACTCTACTTAACAATAACAAAGTCACTTGACCTTTTTTCAGCCACCACAATGGCTGTGTAAGTGACTGCTTGACAAATGCGCTTTGTAATGGTCTCTGTTCTTTCTCATGCGACTGGTGGAACAGTTAATATCTTGAGTCACAGCATTAAGACGAGTGCTCGTGATTAATTTAAGATGTCAATTAATCACCCCAAATGGACTGGTTTGTCATCACTTCCTAATGGGAAGATGTTGATATGTCCCACGGAATCTGTAGCAGGAGCTGAGGCTGCAGCCCTCGCTCGGAGCGTTTCAGAGCCGCGTGTTCGTGTGCAGCGCAGCACCCGCGAGAAATAAAGAGATGAAGGAAATCGGCGCTTCCCAGCGTTAAATGCTCCTTTTTGTTCTCGTTTTGAAAGTAACACCAACCCGGGACGAGCTCTCCATGTGTTCCTCCTGAAGAGCCGGTATTGATTTTGACTTAAAGCACCGTCCGTGTGCCATCTAATAGGCTTCCAGCCCGGACTTGTTGAACAGCCCAGGTCCTGCTTCCTGTTTGCTGGAATCAAAGGATCGTTAAGATTGAAAAAGGCCTCTAAGATCACCCGGTCCAACCATCCACCTACCGCCAATGTTGCCCACTAGACCGTGTCCCTAAATACCACACCCACCCTTTCCTTAAAGACCTCCAGGAACGGTGACACCCCCCCCCCCGCCCCGGGCAGTCTGTGCAGTTGCCTGATTGCTCTTTTAGAGAAGAAATTCACCCCAATACCCAACCTGAACCTCCCCTGGCACAATGTGAGGCCATTACCTCTTGTCCTATCGCTGTTACCTGGGAGCAGACGCCAACCCCACCGCCACAACCTCCTTTCAGGGTGTTGTAGGGAGTGATAAGGTCTCCTCTGAGCCTCCTCTTCTCCGGACTGAACCACCCCACTCCCTCAGCCTGTGCTCCAGAACCCTCACAGCTCCTCTGCCCATCTCTGGATACACTCCAGGGCCTCGGTGTCCTTCTGGTGGTGAGCAAGCCTCAGTTAAACAAGAGGTCCTCCCTAAGTCACAGAATGTCTTATCCCCATACACAGACTAATGGGTTCAGGTGGGATTTTCAGTAGCACCCGAGCACTCATGAATATCAGCAAGACTTGTGCTTCTGGGTCGCACACTGGGAAATCCCGCTCCTACAGGATTTCCTACAGGAGCAGGGAAAGCCTGCTCCTACACAAGTTTTCATTAGGAGGGTCCTGCACAGCAGCTTATGCCGCAGCAGCCCAAGTTCGCGTGAGAAGAGCAGGTGGGAAAGCAGAGGGAAGGCGCACAGTGCGTTGGTGTCAGAGCAGCAGTTACGCTAAGCAAAGAGCAGCAGAGATGTGCAGTTCTTGCAGCCGCGCTTTCTCTCATACAGTTTACACAGTGCCCTAATTTTACACCGCATTGTTCAGAGATAAAGCATCCAGGTCCAGTCTTTCTAGAGCAGACAGCGGAGATTGGAAACATCTTTGATTTTATCCAGGCAAAGAAGACACTGACAATTTCAAATCTGTCCTCGGTCGCTTTTTATAGAAACAAGACATGTGCGGCGATGATTCACAGCCGTATCTCAAAGCATGGCAAGTGCTGCTTTTCAGCAGCTCCTCCGAGCTGCGCGGCAAACGTTTGCAGAGCCGTCCTCACCCCGAGCTGCTGGCTGAGGGCAGTGGGCTCAAGGCAGCTCCAGACATCAGCTTGGGACACAGCACACTGTTGGCTCTCATCTGCGACGCGCCGTGCTCGGCGAGATGCACATCCTGACTTACTGCGAGCGGCGATTTCCTTCGCTGCACTTTTCCAGGATGTTTCTGGGTCACTTGCTGCCGCATGAGGCATTACCTGGCTTCATGTGAGCTGTGTCACCCCTAATCAGTCTCACACTGTGGCAACAAATAGAGTCCAAGCGGAGACGGAATTTTTTCCACCCCGAAGCCTGCAAGAGAACGGGCTTCTGCAGCAGGAGATGGCGCGTTACCTGCTGCTGGCTCCTGTGCAGCCCCCAGCAATGTGCTGCTCCGGGCTGCAGGTCACAGCTCGTATTAATCACAGAGCAAAGATGACACTTGGGCTGCCGGAAAATGAAAGCGAAGTTGGAAAAAATAAACTGGAAGTGGGTATGAAAGAAAAACAAAACTACAGAAGATGTAACAGGCAGGAATGTGATCGGGCTGTGTCACAGTGCCTTCACATCCAGCGGTGCTGGCCATCAAAAAGCTTCACCTGTCCTTTCTCACCTGTTTGTTTTCAGGCTACCACACTACTCTATCAAGACGTCCCCTCCAACATGTGCAGCATCTCTGCCACGAGTCCCATGTCCTCCCTGCAGCCAGGTGCCTCTCCAAGCACAGTACCTGGCTCACGGCATGTCCAGAGCCCATGAAATGCTGCTCTCATCAAACCCTGTGAACCGCGCTCCTCTCCGCCAGGCTGTGTGCAAGGCATCCTGCTTTCCTAAAGTTCCCATGAAATCACAAAGATGTTGGGAGCTTTCTGGGAGGGAGGACTGCCTTTCCCATCCATGAGTGCGTCCCTGAAGAGTCCCCTGAGCACCATGTAGCACCGCAGCACCACTCCTGTGGGGCACCAAGAGACTCCATGGGGTACGGGCTTGCTCCTGGCATGGCAGCCCCAGGGATATGGAACAACCCCTGTGAGATGAGCACAGCCCTGGCAGGAGCGGGCACAGCACGGCACTCACTGGCACTCGCTGGGATCTCTCCACGGCTTTTTGCTGGCCAAAGCTCCGTGACAAAAGCGTCAAATCTGGAATTTTAACCCATAGCCAACCCATGAAATTTCAGCTGTTTTTTCCATGAAAACATCCAGCTCCTTTCCTCGCCGCGCTGCGGGGCGCCGGGACCAGCAGGACGGCACCTCCTGCAGAGCCGCAGAGTGGAAGCAGCCGGTGCCAATGGAGAAACTGGTCTCACTGGGCAGGCAGCCCGGTCATGGCTGGGGCACTGCCAGCAGAGCAGGGCAGGGGGCCCACACGGGGCAGTGCCATGCACACACATGGTCCTGTGCCCCTGCAGGACAGAATCACAGAGTGTGAGGCTGCACTGCGACTTCAGTGCAGGTGGCGGTGGGAGTCGGGGGACAAAAACTTCAGGAATTAATTTTCTCCTCTTAACGTCGCTCTTCCATTTGATTCAAGAAGAGTAAAGGCATCGTCGCCAAATAAAATATTAACTTATTTATTGTATCTCAAGCCCCTGAAAATAAAAGTAATTGCACATAACAAGCAGCTGGAGGACGCTCACGGTGGCAGCACCCAGTGGGATAGCAGAGGAGATCAAGGTGAGCTAAGCAACATCCTTTCAAAAGTTCCTGCTTTATTCAGGCTTTGAAGTGGCACAAGCAGCTTCAGCTCATTGTTCTCAGCCCTGGTAGTGCCGGAAAGTTACAGAAGGACCTCGGCTGATGTGGGAAGCCAGCAACCTTCGGGAAAGGGCTCTTTTGTAGCCAAAGTGCCCCATGACACAAAGCAGGAGAGCGGTAACCCTACGGATAATTTCCTCATTCTGATTGGGGATCAATTGACCACTTGCTCCCATTTATTCCCTCCCGGGCCTGGCTGCCTTCCAGCCCTGAATGCAAAGCAGTCACTCCTTATTTCCAAATGCAAATGAGGCAATGAAAGGCCCGGCTTTGAAATCAGCGTTATTCCCCTGGGTCCCGACCCTCCCCACCGCTGCCCTCACCCCATCCTCTATCTCTGACTCTGTGCTCTGCCTTTCCAGAGCAACAAAGGTTAGGGGAAATAAAAGCAGAGCGACTACCATCTGGGAATCATCAAGACGGAGTTTGGGGGGAAGGGAGCGAGCTGCAAGGACCCTGCTTACCCAACTGCCCACCACCATCCGTGCATTCCTCAGCCCACACAGGACCCAAGCAGGATGGTGATGGCCCCAGCATCACTCACTGGAGCATAGCGAGGGTGCAGCAGCGGGGTGAGCTCTGCAGCCTGAACTGTGTGGCCACAGTGCCCTGGGTTTCCCTGAGATGGGGCTACAATTGTGCTCCCTTCTTAGCTGGGTTGCAGCTGTGCTATCTGGTGTCTGCAGCACAGAGCCAAGCTCAGCACTGTGTTGGAGCACTGCACCGGAGCACTGCACTACAGTGCTGTGCCAGCATGCAGCTCCTTCCAGCACTGCCCATGCACCCATCCAGCCGGCCAGACCTTATTCAGAGCACTGGCTAAAGCAGAGCTCACACAAAGATGGACTTTGGGTCGCAGTCTTTGTCCTGCTCTCCCTTCTCCACATCCAGTGCAGCACACAGATCCATGCCAGCACAATAGGGCTGCAGCACTCAGGGCAGTTGATGGGAGAGGGGATTCTTGTCCCAACAGCTGCCAAGCACCCATGTCCCCTTCCCCTGCATTAAGCCCCTGAGATGTCCCACCACATCCCTACACACAGGGCCAGGGCTGGGGACGGGGACCTCCCCGTGCCCCCTCTCTGCGGGGCAGTGCTGCTGCAGCTCATCCATCAATGAACGTTCTGTCCTCTGCAGAGCCTGGAAATAACCCCCCCCATAAATCTCCACCACAGCCTCTCTGTGCTGGTGGCGAAGGGCCTCGCATTCCTGAGTTTCAGGCCGCAGCCACGTCCTCAAGAGCAGAGCCACAAGAGCTTTCTGATGGTTAATTGCTGGCACACTCTCACTGAAAACATGAAACACCCCCTGACAAGCCGCGTGATTTATTACTGCCCACTGCAAAACGGAACAAAATCAATTGGCTATTACCTCACTTAGCGAAGCCTTGTCACCGCCTGGGAGCAGGGTGTTAAAAATAAAAGCCAGGCACGGCCCAGCACTGAGCCCCACACCGCGGCTGCTCCACCTGCTCAGCAGCAGATAACACCGGGCTGAGCGCTCCCAATCATTGCAGTGCTGGTGCACCACCAGCTCGTTCCTGCTTTGCAGTTATTAATTACACAGATGTCATCGCAAGTGCCACGCACAGTACGTTTCGGAAGAGATGCAGAGGAATGACAGAATATTTGTTTATGGCAGAAATGTATCCCGTAATTAATTGAACCCATTTGACCTGTTCCCAATCAGACGCTCCCTGTGCATTGGAAGCCTCAGAGCTGCCCTCCCTAGGCTCCTTCAGGTGCTTTCATGGTCGCTCGGTGCTTGGCTGCATCGGGGAGATGCCCTGGTGCTTGTGGGCCAAGGAGTTGGCCAGAAGGGCAGACGCACATTTACAAGGTATTTCAGAAACTGAATGGTTCCTCTCCTTGCATTTCATCGCCTTTGTTTCATTCCCAAATCACTTGCAGCCTCTTCCAGTCAGAGCAGGGAGATGCTCCTCCCATGAAGCTCCAAACCGTGCAAAGCATAAAGAGGCTGCATTATTTATAGACTCCGGATAGATATTTCACTCGCAGTCCGTCCCATTCCCAGCATTCCCTCCATTCACAGATCATTAAGTAGCACTTGCTGACATATAAGGCAATGCAAGTGGAGTGGTTAACTTTGAATATTGCCATCCATCCCGGTGTTAAATGAGATTCAGAAAGTAATTGTCCAAAGAGATAGGAAAGCATTTGCCCTGCCAAATAACGCAGAGCATCCCAGAGGCACCCAGCAATAATATTATGGCAGGGGCACCGGGCTGCACGACCCCACACACTGCCCTGCACTGCCCATGTCCTGCCAGCCTGCGGGACAGCACTGCGCCGAGCCCGGGAGGGTTCTCTCCTGCTGTGCTCTGTTGCTCAGAGGTTTTCCTTAGGGAATAAGAATCTTACAAGAGCTTGGAGCAGCACTACGCAGTTCCCAAAAATGCCCTGATGGTAAAACCCCACAGTCAGCACCCCGCAGCCAGCACCCTGCATGCTTGCTGGTGCACAGGAGGATCCCGGGGGCAGCAGCACTCATGCTACCCGCTCAGTTGCAGCTAACAGCCACCTCGTACTGCAGCACTTCCATTTCAGTCCATAACTCCATGTGCTGCAGCCACAGGAGCTCCGGGGCCAGTGGAAAATGGGGCTCTGAGCTCATGCATCTTATTTTAGCTCCCCATCCTCTCTGGAAGCTATCTCAGGCATGTTTTGGGAATACAGCAGGTATTTTTATGAGTGGGATTTGCAAGGGTATTTTCATCTTAGGCTTGGAGACAGCTGGGCCTGCTGCCAGGCACAGGGAGCACAGAGGCAGAGGCAAGAAACATAAAACCAGCGAGAGGTAGGCTTCCTACTGGGGCTTATATTTAGCAGAGGGGAGCAGGAACAATTTTAAATGTCCTCGTGCTCTCCGTGCCAGTGTGTCCCCTCAGCCAACCTTGACCGGGCCGGGGAAGACAACAGGAACATGTCTCTATTGCTTGCACTTGTGTGGCTTGGCACACCTGGCACCAGGATCTGGGCACAGTGCAGGGCAGGATCTTCCACCATGTCCCCTCGAGGTGTCACCACCACTGGGGAAAGCAGGGACAGGGCTGCCCGCCCTGTGGTGGACAACAGCTGACGGCCAAGCGGAGGGGCTGGGGCGATGCACGACCTTGGGGTGACATGGGGAACACGAGCCCAGCAGCTGCACCACGCTTGGCCAGGGGCCTGCACACAGCCATGGGTTGGCGAGCACGGCCAGCTCGCTCTGCAAACAAAATGCCTTCTTCTCAGGGAGAGGGAGGAAAAAAAAAAAGACAGCTTCAAACCAAGAAACAGCCAGAGGCCATTTTTGTTTTTAAAGCATCGTCTTTATTTTGTTCATTTTGAATTCTTTTGTTTTGCTGGAAATGGACATACAACCACTGCGTTCCCTCCCCTCTGCCTGGAGTGGGAGTGCCAGCCCACGGGGTGCCCCATGCTCCAGGCTTTCCTTGACAGCTTGGCTCCTCTTCCAAACCAACAACTGGTCTCAGACAGGGAGAAGCCTCGAGCACAATGTGCACCATCTCCTGTAGCTAGTATTAATTTCATTTCAGCTGGCAAAGGTGTGCTCAGCATCCTCCAGGGCGCTCAGCCACAACCCCATGGCTTAGAGCCCGCTCCGTAGGAAGCCCTGCTGGTCTCAGAGTCAAGCACACACACTTTGCCTGATGCAGCTGGAGGGTCACAAGCACACGGCGCTCCACCATTTTGGGCCCACCCTCAGCGTGCGAAATGGTGGCGGGCACAGCTGCACCCATCGGTGGCTGCGTTGTGTGCGGAGCTCCTGATTACATCTCAGTTGTCATGCCACTCAGCGAGCAGCGAAGCTAAATTAGAGCAACTAATTGCACCTCTCTTCGAAACAATCAGGATGACAAATCAGTGGTAATCTCTTCAGTTCTGGAGAGAAGCTATCGCTGCTCGCTTACAAGGATTAATCAGCTTTTCATCAGTGTTTTTTAGACCAGCGCTGCCTCAGGAGGAGCCCCGAGGCCACACCGGCCGGGCTCACACCACGGGGACACCAAGATGTGTGGATGTGATGGAACACCACACAGCAGCCCTCACTCGCAGCCCTCTGGCAAACGCACTCACAAGGAATGGCAATGGGAGCAGCACGAGATGGGCTCCAAGGATACCGCGCTGCCATCAGACCCACACCGACCAACCCAGCACCACTGGGAGCTGCTCTGCAGGGACTGGGAGGAGAATCTGCACGGCCTCAGGTTTTTTGGTTAGGGCAGGTGACCGTTTTGCTTTCCATGGTCATTTAAACTCTTCGTCGGACTTACGTGACTTAATGGAAAGCTTAGCCCTGAATTGAGTGCGTTCACACATTCAGAGCAAAAAAACAGGAAAAAAAAAGTCATAATGACTGTGGTGGCATCTTACAGATCAGACAGGGAGAAGTAAGTATGTGGTGCCTCTCTCCTTTGGGTAATGAATTGCAGGAGATACCTTGGCATGGCATGGCAGAGGTTCATTCCATGAGTCAAGAGTGCATCCCAGGGTTCACACCACAAGCACTGCTCTGGATCCACGGTTTGGGGCTGCTGCAGGGAAATCCCCCACCCCCTGTTAAGCTGGAGCTGTCAGCAGGCACTGCTGGGGCCCTTCAACTCTTCACCACAGCATGGCTGTGCCCAGACAAGCTGCTTGCTGCCTAACAAAGGTAAATGAGCAGCTCTACAGTCTCTCTCCTGGGGACCAGATTCATCAGCTCCCACACTTCCACTACACTTCATGGCAATCCCAGAGCACTTTGCATCTCCCAGCTGTTAATGCCGATGATAGCAGAGAGCTTTTACAAAAAATGCCCAAGATCCTGTGCTGCACCAAGCGGAGGTGACCCCCAGCAGGCCCCGGAAGGAAAGACAACATATCTCCACAACCTCTGCCTCAGCTCCCCCAACCGCAGGTTACTCCATTCCCTCCCCAGTGCAGCCTTGCCAGCCCCGCTCTCCATGCTGAGCCCAGGCTGGGCTGGGGATAAGACCCTGCATGGCCCTTCTTGGGGAACCACACAGGGATGCGTTTGCCACAGCTGGATGTGCCTGGCCAGGCCCCTGCCTCTCAGACCCAGCCCATTGCGACCTTAGAGGCTGAACGGGAGCAGAGCCCAGGGAGAACCTTGCTGCTGCTGCTACCTCATCTGTACCACTGCTGGATAAGGGTCCTGACCTCAGGAAGGGGTAGTCAGCATCTGCATCACCCTATGCTGTGCACCCTCTCTCCAGAGAACACCTCTGGGAGGCAATCTCTGTGAAAACAGCAGGCTGGTGGCATTCATGCAACTGAATCAGCCCTCTCAGCGTGGAACACGCCCCCAGCATACCCCAAACAAACTTATACACACCCTCCCTCACTCTCTCCATCAGTGTGACCACGGTGCACCTGCCTGTGGACAAAGGCTGACACTCACGTCCATCCTGCCCACCGCCAGGGCCAACGATGCCAGGTCTAATGGGCATCCAGGCCTCGTGCTCTCACTTAGGTGCAGGTGAGTGCTGCTGCCAGCGAACCTGCCCAGTGCAGCAGCTCTGAGTGGGAGCCTGCCCAGCTGTGAGCCAGGAGATGGTCCTTGGAGTCCAGGAGGCAGTCGGCACCAAGGGCAGCACGGTGCTGCCTGGGGATGCCAGCCAGGAGGGTGTCCACATGGGTCGAATCGCAACCTGTAATGGATGGAGAGCAGAGCAGGTTAGTAAAACTCAGTAAGAGTTACGGAAGCTTGGCTAACAGCAGCTTGGTGGGGCTTCAGAGCCTGTGTCTGCAGAGATGCTGGCGTCCAGGGGCCCTGGACTGTCATCCTAGTGCAGCATCTTCCAGGAAAAGAAATATCAGAGTGCAGCCAGTTGCTGCGGCCTGAGAAGGGCCTCAAGGCTGTGCTGGGATCCTGATGAATGCATGCCAATGTACCAGCACCCAGCACAGCTCTCTTGTCGTGCACAATAGCCAGCTCTGCTAAGTTACAGCATTTAGATTGCGCCATAAAAATGCAATGGTGCACTTGAGTTACATAAAGATATAACTCTTGGAGGAGAAAGGGCTCTTGATGTTTCCCCATGGCAGGATTCTTAGGGTACGTTATGAATGCTAAAGCCACGGATGGGAAGTGAACGAGAAGACGAACAAGCCAGGTGGCAGCACCCTCAAAAACAGTTAAACTAAAAACCACTGAAAGAATGTAAAAGAAAATGGAAATCTCCATTACATTCCTGCTACCAAAAAAATCCCAACACCTTCTACAATATGCTTGTATGTTGTAAACATACACTATATAGCATACGTAATTGCAATTTCACTTTCCGAATGACATGCATGTGCATATATACAACACATACAAAAAATATTACAGCTGTATTTAAGTCATCTTCATGAGCACATACAGAAGGCACCCAGGCTTTCTCCCAGTGGGCTCATAGCACGGAACCAGGAGCTATCCTTATGAGCAGAGCTCTTTCTCATACCAGAACAATCACATCCACATTTTTCCCCCCTTCTGAAGACTAAACTCACTCCCACCTGAGCTACCACAGTTTGCTGGGGTGTTGATGCACAGTTTGTTCTGTGGCACATTAAACTACCCACAGAAGACAGCCCGATAAGGAGTGGGGATACAAAGCACTGCATCTGCTCTATTCCAGATGGATTTGCTGCAGATCTCCTGTTTGCAGCTTTACTCAGGCCAAGTTAATTAGAAATGTCTAAAAGTCAAAGCATGGCTCTCACATGAGGTCGCGGGCAGCTTCCCAGTGCTTTCTGTAAGCAGGGCTCATAAACACAGCCCCTCCCTCATCTGCTGCAGTCGCTGCCCGTAACAAAGACATTTCAGATCAAAGGAAGGGGTTAACCCCCACGCAGTCACTGCATTGAGTCTTGGAGGTCTGAATGCTGCCAACTCCTGAAAAATGGCCACCAGGCAAGCTGCTGAGAATAATCAGAATAAGATTGGAAGGTGTCCACATCAATCAATCACTCGCTGACAGATGACTGGAAGCCCCCACTGTGACCGTGGACAGCTGACCAACTCTCAGCTTAAGCTGAAGTCTAACATTAGACTGTTTGCTGCGTGTGGGTGGCTGCTGCGTTATGACCTTAATAGTCAATCAATCTTGAGATGAGTGGTCTGTCTGGCAGAAACATTAATTATCCATACTATTCATGCATTGAAAAGCTTTATCTTCAAAAACTCAACGTCACTTAGGGAGGAATAACAGAACCCGGAGCAAGAAAATAAGCCCGGCCTCAGCTCCCGGCTGGGAACAGGATGGTGTGGAGCAGCTTCAGGGAACCAGCAGCCCCAGCCCAACCACAGGAGCAGGGCACGGCCCTGGCTTTCATGCTGGTACTCAGTGAGCTCAGAGGCTGCTGCTGGAGCTGGTGCCAAGAGGAAGACAAGGGGGAGAGATATAAAAGGACAACAAACACACATCAATTAAACCTTGCAAGCTGTTAGTCACACTAGTTAATAAGTTCTTTCTATCTGTAAAGTGCTCTTAGTGACAAATCCTTTAACTGGCACTCAGAGCTTTATTATGGCTTTCAAGATGCCTCTGCCTTTCATGTGCAGCTTCTTGTACACATGTGAGTGCTCCCTGTTGTGCAGTCTGTTTACACTAGTTGTGAGAAGGCATCATCAAAGCAAACTGAAAGCAACACTAAATGCTTGAGAAAAACAGAATTCATTCACTGCTGCCTGCTCTGAAATCGCCTCTCCCTTGGTTGGAAGGCAGCCGTCACTGCAGAGTGCAGTGGGAGGAGAGGGGGGACAACGCATGGCTGGGGCTCAGCTCACCCTGCTCCTAATGTTGTGGGTTTAGGAGCGATGAGAACTTGGGGCCACCAGCACCCTGTGTGGCACAGAACCATAGCAAGGCCTGGGTGAGCACTCTGGGGTGCACATCCTGGCACGGGGGAGGCCATGCCCGGGGCACAGCTCCACGGGCACCAGTAAGGGAACCATCTCCTCTTCAGTCAAAGTCAAAGCAATTAGGCCTCTGCGACGTTAGATTAAAAAAGAGACAGCTAATCAGAGACCATCCATAATCTATCACATTCTGCAGGCCACAATTCAGCATGCCTTGTCTGGACTGATTATATTTCCTGAAAAATGAACGGTGACTCTCGTGTAGATGCAAGTTACATTTCTGTAAACTCTCCTCCACACAAATTAAAGTATTCATCACCTTAATAAACATTAATGCGGAATGGTCATTTATTAAACTCAAAAAGATACATACTCTTCGAGCAATCATTGCACATTTTTGGTATCCAACACACCCACAGCACAAACGTTTGTGGCTCTGTGCATAGATAACAGGCAGGCTGCCTGCCAGCTGCCCCTGTGCCATCCTCCTGCCATGAGCTCCTGTTCCAGGATACCATGTGCAAACTGGGCCTAGGAAGTCCACATTCACAGCAAGCCTTCCAACGTCACAGCTCATCACATACAGCAAGCAGCACCCCAAAGTCAGAGCTGCCAACAGCTCTGAACCCAAAACCTCCCTCTACTGTGTCACTGCTTATCCATATCGCCAAGTATCCATGCGCTTGGGGCAGTTCTCCCCTGTGTTCTCCACGATGTGCCCTTGGGAATGCCCACACAGGGAAAGCCCTGCAGGGTTGGTGGCTGGCAGGCTACTGCAAAGCCTGCTGCTCCCAAACCGGGCCAGAGAAAGCCCTCTGCTCCCCACAGCAGTCACAGGGACTAAGCCGGGGGCCGTGCAGCCCGGGACTGGGATGGCAGCAAGAGCATTTGGGAGGGCTCCAGCCTATCAATTGCATGGGATAATGTTAGCTCTCATGCCCCCAGAAGATCCTCTGTGCAACCTTGTCTCCTCCAACTGGCTCAGGGCTTCACTGCTGGTGTCAAGTGGCAACTTTCTGGATTTTGACCTTGCTGGAATTCGCTCCTTGTGGGGGGAAACCAGTCCATAAAGTTCCCATTAGTGTAAAAGCAGATGTAAGCACTTTGTTGGCAGAGTTCAGCAGCAGGGAAGCCTGCAGTTGATCAGTTCTGCCTCACTGGTCACTGCAGTCAACAGGAATTACTACAGAGGATTTCTGTGCCCCCTCTCCCGAAGCTCACCCTTCTCCAAAAAAAGATTTAAAGAAACCAGCCGAGCTCAGGCACCACTCCAGTATAAGGCAATAAATCCGTGTGATTCATGCAGAGGGGAGTAGCACCCCGTCCAGAAACAGCCAGCAGGAGAGCAGCGTGACTTTGTTTATTGTATGAAACAAATCTAACTGTAGGGAATGGATGCTGCTTAGCATGAGGAGCAAGCAAGGTAAGACAACAGGGCACGGGAACAACAGCATGCTCCTGCTGGTGGCTGGGGCTCGTGGTGCTTCCCATAAGAGGGGACACTGCCCACCAGTGTCCCCAGTATCAGGGATGAGGGCTCAGCTCCCTGCCTGGCAGTGGGGCCACACACCATAGCCACGGCTCCAGCTCCATCACCGACTTCTTCGTCCACATTACACTGAAAATCAGCACCAACTGACCTGGTTTCAACTAGTTTTGCTTTATGATTAACAGTCTCTGGGCCCCTATTCACTCTGTTATTCTCACCAAATTAAAGAGCAGTCCCGGATCCTCGTTAGATTTGCTCACATTTGAGCAGTGTCATGTGGTCAGTAGCCCATGGCAATACACTAAATTAAAGGCCTAATGCAGAATCCACCTACAAGCCTGACAACTAATGAATCGAAAGCTCCAGGCCCCAGAGGACCTGCACTGGGATGAAGCCACTCCACACCGAGCTACAGCACGAGTACAGTCCCTGGGCTGTCATTCAGACATAAAGAGTTGATTAATTTTATTCACCACAGGACACACAAACAGCAGCATCTCCTCCCGCCGGCCGCCCGTTCACTGAGTGGCTCCCCATGCCGCCAGCGATGCGCTGTAGGAACAGCAAATGCACTCCTTGTTCAGCTTCAATTAATGGTGTCCAGTCCCCAGCACGGCAAAGCAGACCCTCTCATTCATGACCAAAATGAGCACCTCCACCCGCTTCAGCAAGATGAGCCCCTCTCCTTCCCTCGCATCAGCGGCCAAGCGAGGACTGGATATAAACACCGGGGCCAAAGCGGCGGCCATCAATTCTGCTCTGAAGCATTTCAGGTTGGAGCTCTTGTCTGGAAAGGTTCAGCCTGTTGTATCAGACAGCTCCAGCACCGCAAAGGTCAGGGCTGTTTTGGTAAGGAAATGTTTGCTGAAGCCCTTCCCCTCCCCCAGATCCCCGCTCTCGGCTTCGCACACGCGCTCACACCGCTCCAGCCTCCAGAAATGGAGAAACTACAGCAAAGCGGTGCTGCTCCACACAGCCTCATCCCCAAAGATGCAAACACAATTTTACAGTGGGCGGCTCCACTGACAAATGTAGCTATTTGTATGACACGTATAAATGTGTGTACACAATGGACTGGGGAAAGCTATCTGCTTAAAAACTGTCATCGCCCTGACAACATTTTTATTATACCAGCAAATAATTTGTTTTGTTGCTGCTTAATTGGGAATCAATATAGTGCCTATGTTTAATTACATCCACCATTTCGGGATGGTTGGGATCCCTTTTTCTTTTTATCCCTACAGAGATCAGGGACCTAGTATTTAGGATTCAGCCAGCACAGAGGCTGCCCGTAGGAGAGAACAGCCCCATTAACAGAACGGGCGTAGTTAGCAGCATCATTATTAACTATAAACAACCCTCGTGCAGAAAGGTCAGAAGCACACTTACCCTTTCCGATCTGTAAACAACCAATTATTCAGCTCATCAAACAAAATAACGTGTGAGTATTTACATACGTGTGGTGTTTGCACACATAAGTGGGTGTGATTGGGTGCATCTGTCCTCCCCATCAGACGCCCCATGCTGGGACATCCCTACATGCAAAATCTGATGGGAACTCCGTGCACAAGAGCCTGCAGAGCCACCCTCTTCTTGCTGCAAACCTCTTATGCCAAAGGGAGACATTTGGCCTGGTGATGCAGCCAAACCAGGCACTGCAATGGAGCCGGTGCTTGCTGGCAGGCAGCAGCGTCATGGCTCTGTTTGGGGGCATGGACTCACATTCTTGCAGAGTGCAAATAGTCTGGATACAAATAACAATATCCTGCGCTGTGTCACAGCTGGCTGCACGCTAACTCTTGCAATTACTTGCTTGTAAATGGCAACCTTTACATGTGCTTGACTTGTGACACCCTTACGCACTCCATCTCCACAGAACCCTCGGAGCACGGCCTGGAGGAGCCACCTCCCACCACGGCCCCAGCATTGCTCTCACCCAGCTGGGGCTGCACAAGCCAGGACACGGCTGTGCTGAGGCTCCTCCTCCTGGCTGCATGTTAGGGTTAGATTTAGGGTTGCATTGCATTGCATTGCATTGCGTTGCTCACCCCATCTCCTCTGGATCCCACTTGTGTCTGCCAGCCAGGAGACAGCGATGCACAGCCAGGTGTGCACTGCCACCATTGCTGCACAGGGTGTGCATGTGGACATCCTCATCTCCAAAGCACACCCCCATATTTGTGGCACAAGCAGAAAAGCAGCACACTCCTTTTTTTGGCACGTTGTTATGAAGAAGTAGCAGCCTGAAAGCCTGCCTTGAAAAGCACAGCTCTGCAGACACGGGGAAGTCAAAACCACTGCATCTCAGGAGCAGACACCAGAACCCAGAGAGGCTGGAAAACCCCACGCTGCACTTTGTTATGGGCACTGCTCCCAGCCATGCACTGGGAGTCGGGCTGCAAGCCTCCCTCTCCTCTTTATTACAAGCAATGAACTCATTCCCATTGTGTGGAGATGATGGGGCAAGCAGAAGCATTGAAGGCTGAAGCACGTTTATTTGACACTGGTGCATAGCCTACAAGCCCAGCATTTCTCCATCTGAGCAAAGCACGGCCACTTCTTTAAAGCAGTCTCTAATGCTAGAGCTGCATTTTAGCATTAATTTCTTCTCCTAGACAGACTTCAATCTCATTAATTTTAAGACACTCTAAGCTCTCTTTAGCCATCTCTAACATAATTCTCCTAACTTAAGATACACTAGATAGAAGTAGCCAATCTCATTCGTAATTGTATATATGGCCAGCAATTCAAATTCACTTCCCCTGATTTAGTGTCCTATTTGTATTCTATCAATAAATGAAGTTCTCAGGACCATACTTAAATGGAAGCAGCACTATGCTCTGATAGCCAAAGCCAGCAAAAAAATTTCATCACCAAACCAAAATGTCTTGTAGTATATGATTCTTTGACTTATTGTTCTCTCCTCTTCACTGCACTTGAATATTAAATGTTGTATTAATAGCTCACTCTTAATTATCCATGAGTAATGTACTACAACCAGGAAATTAATGGAGGAGAGCACCACAAAAATGGGGAAAAAAAAAACCTCACTATCCCCGATCCATTTTTGATAGCCTGTGAGAGAAGGGAAGGCGCACACACAGCCTTGGACGTGTAATTCGGTGCTGGACATCACTGCTGCAGAAAGGTGTTGAGATCAAACTAGTTCCCACCACGACACTGCATGCGATATGGACAATTTGAGACGCCCCATGAACCAACGATGCCTCACCCCACTAATGTCACAGTGTAGGTCAAAATATGCCCGTCTCATCAGTTGTACATCATGCAGAAGGTAATGCCCCTATTTCCTCTTCTGCCATCACCAGACCTTGATCCACAGGAGCCTTTCAGGATCTGTGGAAGCAGAACCAAAGCTTTTTGGAGTTTCACTCTTGCTGACAACACTGCAGGACAGACAGGCGCTGGCAGGCAGACAGACAGACAGACTGACTGGCTGCAAGCAGGACAGCCCACAGAGGTGGGGGATGTCCCATGCCCGGAGGTGCCCAAGGCCGTGGATGGGGCCCTGGGCAGCCAGTCCACAGCAGGGGGTTGGGGCTGGGTGATCTTTGAGGTCCCCTCCAACCTAAGCCATTCTCTGATAGGATTCTATGAGATAGCTCAACCTGCTTTACAAATATAACAAATGCTTCCCGGAGCACTGAGATGCAGCCTCACGAGGGCAGATAGCAATTGGCAGTGAGGAAGACAGAGGACGTAATATTCCTCTATTGCCCAGGGGGGGAAAGTGCTGCAAAAGTTGCCTGTACTCCAACACAAAGCAGAGGAATCAGAGCTCTGGTATCCTGACCTGCTCCAAACTTTGTAGAGCTCATTCATTGAATTGTTCAGCGCAGGGAAGGGAATTAGTTACTTTGTCTCTTACTCAATAAAGGCATTAAAAAATTAACAGGCCATTACTGAGTTTTCTTTGCATTTTCTGCCTATTACAGTGCTGTTTAATGACTCAGGGCTCCGCTCTGAACTCAGCACTGCTGCTGCAAGGAACCTGTTGCAGATGTGCCCATTGGGGAGGAGCCAGGTGCAGCACAGCCCCTCTGCTGCAGCGTGCCCAGGTGCCGCAGCATCCACCTCCACGGGCTCAATCCCAGAGCTGCTCCAAAAGAGAGAAATGGTGAAGTGCCTAATTAAATATGTGCCTCCCATTGCCGGAGCTCTGCAGCAGCCATGAATTATGCAGTGGCTCACTTACATGTCAGCAGGATCACAATATTGATGAGTTATCCCGCGTGTAATCTGATAAAAACCAAGATAAACTCAGCAAAAATTGAGTGTAATATGATCCTTTCCTTTCAATAAACAATTTCCAGCACAGCGTTCGGATCGTCTCCGTCGCGCTCCTCTCTCCCTGGGCTCTCTTGTCACCTTAGGCAGCCTAACACAACGGCTCCTCAATATGGCCTAATACCGGCATGAATAAACAGCCAAGCTGGCTGCATTAACCTACAAGCTGTGAGACAGTGCTGGGTGTCTGTTAAACACTACCTGGGGGATATTTTCATGCCATATGGAATTAGAGGCTAGTGCTTTCAATAATGCTGGTGCATTCCACAAGGTCTGCTTTTTGGCATTTAGATTAATGCTGGAGACAGGGAGGAAGAAGTTGCCATGTCTCACACTGACTCCCTCTTCTCCGTCTGAACAAATGACGGATGGCAGAGTGCAACTCCCACTTGGAAATGCTTTCCAACGCTCGTTCAGACCCCAGGTCCTGACTCTGGCTTCCATAACAAGCTGACTGCTTTATAATCCCAGCCCAGATGCTTTTGCTACCCTGGGAAAAGTAACTCAGCTTCCTTCTTTAGTCGAAACACATCTTTACAAGAAATACCTTGAGGAGAGGGGAAGATATCTGCCTCTGGTCACCAGGCCAGAAGCTCCAGTGGAAGACTGAGGGCTAAGGGAGGGCTCTTCTTGTTTCAGCATCAATGTGTCCCCCCCAGGACTCCTGGGGGAAGGCACTACCCCCACACCACCGCTCACTGATTCTGCAGGAGCCAAGGCTGCCCTTGTTCAGAACAGAGGCAAAGCAAACAAACAGCCAGCAACACACCTGAGAGCCCTTCCTCAGTCTGGGGATGCTCATCTAGCTGTCCTCAGTGTATCCTCTGATTGCACATTGCACAGTGCCCTCATACTGCCAGCTGCAGGAATGTAACAAAACAACCACTTCATTAACAAGAAGCAGAAACAAGGGGTAAAACATGGACAAGAGGTAGAAGCGCTGCTCGGGAAATGGTGGGAATGCTGAGTGGGAAAGTGAGAGGTAGCAGAAAGGCAGGGAGCTCCATGTGCCCCACATGAGAGCAGGGGACAGGCAGAGCAGGACAGCAGGGACCTCCCAGGGACAGCGGCCACCCTACACAAGCAGGGCATGGGGAGCAGCCATGGGGATGGGCTCTGGGTTACCAGCCTCCTGAGGATGTCTGTGAGCCTCATCATCAATGCTGAGTTCCATCAGCCCTGCAGATAAAGCTATGGGGAGAGCCAGGCACGGCGCTGCCTGCAGATGCCTCATTTCACAGTTGTGCATCTCTCTGTGAGCAAGGGAAAGAAACTTTCACAGTTTTACTGCTTCTCAAATATTTTAATGCAAGCCATTTGGTGTAATATTTTTCAAAAATGGATACCAGCATGAGCTACATGCACATTAGCAAATGTCTCTACATTAGTATAAATACAAGAAGCAGAAAAGCACAGTCTGACTCCTAATCCATATGGTTATTCCAAATAGATTGCATGGTCTTAAACCTTGGCTTATTAGACTGGATCTTACATATGGAAAGAATTAAAACGTTGGATTTACAGTGCAGGCTAATCAGGACATTTAACTTACGACGCCCCAAAAGACCCAGAAGGTCAAAGCTCCCCGACACCTGAGCGCAGAGTCTGATCCCACTCACACTGGTGTAAAGCGGGTAGAACCCGCAGCCCAATGCTGCGGCGTAAGGCAGGGCAGGATCTGACCTCCTGCACTCCATGCAAGCAAGCTGCAAAAAGGAAATGCCTCATTTCCCACCGACTAGTCCATACAAGCCCACAGACAATAGGGCCAAGTGTGCGCTGCCGGCAGCGTTCCCATAGAGGAGTGCTGTCTGGCGCTTGGGTTGCTTTGCTGAGAGCCTCCGTATCTGAAAAAGCCATCAGCATGCCTGTTCCTTCACTTAGAATAAAAGGTCACTTCAGGGCTCTTAGGGGTTTTTGGGTTTTTGTTTTTTTTTTTTTTTTTTGTATTTTTTTTTTCCTTTTTGTCCAAACAAAAGAATTATCTTGATTTTGATTTTTTTTTAAATACTTTGCTCTGAGATCACAAAAGCTGTTAAGAGCGAGGTATGATATCACCGTTAGCAAAGCCAGAACTCATGGGAAGCTGGACCTACATTACTTACTTCTGCTAATTTATTTCTGGACAAGGCCAGACTCATCTCTGCTGCTTTTCTGCTCGCCTTTCCACCAGCACAGATGGAAGCACCCTGACCTCCCCCACCAGAGTCTCTCCTGCAGCAGCCTGAGCCTCTCTCCCTTTGTTTTTTGCATAGATTTATTCCACTGATGTTGCTTCCATGCCAGCCAGTTGCCTTTTTATTACTTCTCTAACTACAACTTCCTCCAAAGTTGCTGGATTTCTGAACTTGGAGCAATGACAGAAGAATACGCTGATCCCCCCACTTCCACACTGCTCTCAGTGGCTGACATCTCCCTGCAGGGATCATTTCAGATGCTGCCTCCAGTTTACTTGTTTTTCCAGTGTTGTTTTTTTTTTTCTCCTTTCCCCATGTGAAAAGCTAAAAAGTTTTATTATGAGCGCATTGTAAAGGAACAGGCTTCAGGAGCAGCATCATGGGGCAGCGTTCCCATGCAGGTACAGCAGCACGGAACAGCTGGGCTCAGGAGGAGCTTCTGCTCCTCCCCCACAGAATGCAAGTTCTGCAGGGAAAAGAGGAACTGGAAACCTAAGCACCCTTATTGCAGGGTTTGGGAAACCTGCACAAAGCTGTGATGGGAGCACCAGGCTCTGCCACATGAGGTTATTCTCATCACCCCGCAGCAGAGGCACGACGTGGCTGTGAGGCTCTGGCAGCGCTTCGCTAGAAGAAAAACAGACTGTGAGCACAAGTATTGCGGTGGAAATCTTTTTCAAACTGTGCATTTCTTTTCCTTAGTCTGACCAAACTGAAGCAAGCCTGACCTGCCCAACCATCTGAAAAGAGTGGGAGAAATTAAAGAAAAGAACCAAACAACTTCCAATTATATCTGAGTCCACCACTCACCCGTGCCTCGACGATGCTCTGATGTCAGTGTATTGCTGTTCTTTTATTGCCATCACAACTGCTCAATTGCACAACCTTGGGCACCAATGCTCCCGCACCACCAGCTCTCCGGATGCGCTCCAGCCCAGTTCCCGTGCCTCCATCCCATCAGCAACCCAGCAGAAGGCATCGTTAATCAGCAATGCTCCCTCTCCTGGAGGGTCACTCAAGGCCCCCGTGGAGGCGGGAGAGGAGAGGATTTTAATGGCATCAGAGACCCTTTAATGATTACGTCAAGTGGCGAGTCATTTATTAGTCTCCTTAACTGCCAGAAAACATCGGCAGTGAAAGACTGGAGCGCAGCATTTAATGGCTCCTTGCTGCCCAGCACAGGAAGTGCGCTGCATGCCAGGGCTCCCACCAGCAGCACTGGGCACAGGGCCCCTTCCTCGGCTGGGCTGGGAGCACAGGAGCCAGGATGGGTCTCCCCAGCTGCTCTGTGCTGTGGCTGCGACAGGAGCACCTTCTTTTGCTGAAGGCACCGTCGGATTTGGCTGACAGGAGACGCAATGGAATTTGAAAAGGCTACAGATGGATAGCCATGCTCAGGCCAGTTACATCAGCACTGAAAACAGGTCTGCAAAAATACGTATCAGGGAACCGTCTTGCACCAACTACGGCTTAATTGCCAGCTCCTCTCTCCAGCCTCTCATTACAGAGGACTGGAAAAAGACGAGGAGCGTGTTCACTTTTTGCTTTTCAAGGAAATGATTAAACTGGGATCAGCTTTTCATCTTTCCCACAAAAAAAGTGCTCTGTCATCTTGTGCCCGCTCACCTCCGCGAAGACGAGATGACATCTCTGGCTAAAGGCCAACAGTTCTGCACCTCCTTGTCACTTTTAACAAGAAAATAATCCTGCAGAAACACTTGAAAAACAAATCGGTGTTGACACTCCTCATCTGCTAGGTACATTTTATGAAAGGAAAGAAATACTGCATTAGCGTTTGACCCCCTCACCTTCTTGACATTGGAAGAAAATAGAGAGGCACTCAGAAAAGCTGATGCTGGAATAACAAAGTAATGGGAGCAGGCAGGAGCTGCAAGCACCGCATTGCCCACGGGCTGCACAGCGAGCCGCCCAGCCACGCTCTGCCTCTGGGAGAGGAGAGCTGGAGGCTCACTCCTAGAGAAGGGGCATGCAGGACGTCTCCAAAAGGCTTTCAGCCCCGCAAAGCGGGCTCTGTGCCCAGCACTGCAGCCTCCACATGAGACAGCTGCTGTCCTCTAGCTGTGCAGCACCTCGTGCCTGCTCCACCCTCACGCTGCTGCATGGTGCCTCGGGGCTGCTCGCACTCACAAGGAAGGCTGTGCTCTGTGCTGCTCTGCACGCTCACCAAAGCATGCCCCAAGCTTCTGGCTTCCGTAGCTTGCAGACAGCAACAAGAGGGCTTCCCCTGCTCCCAGTACTGCCAGCTGCCACCTTCCACCTGGGCACAGCTCACCCCATCGCTCTGCCCCCTGAGCAGAAGTTACCAAGAAATAAAACTGGGCTTCATCTCCTAAGCAGCCAGACGTACTTCATGAGTACACAAGCATCACAAGGCTCACCTGCCCTTCAGACACAGCACTCAGCCAACTCTGTGTGTGCAGCACCAGATGGTCTCTTTGCTTCCCAGCGTGGCCGGGCAGTTCTGCTGCCACCACGACAGCACAAGTCGCTGCCTGTAGGAGGTGGGGGCACTCCGAGGAACTCGCAGAAATATTTTCCCACTGGTAGCTGTCGGCCTGAGCTAATGCAACATGACACATATCTCACTATGAACAATGCACTGACATTCAAAGCCTGTTTGCCATGTTCCAAATCGTGCCATTGTCACTGGAGTGTGATTAGAGGCAGTTG
Source organism: Pavo muticus (assembly GCA_016647715.1). Classification (NCBI taxonomy): domain Eukaryota; kingdom Metazoa; phylum Chordata; class Aves; order Galliformes; family Phasianidae; genus Pavo; species Pavo muticus. The sequence goes on from JACDJE010000004.1 coordinate 6,325,858, forward strand.
GATACATTTCCCCTCTGAGCTCATTTCAAGCACCCCTTTGAGATGCCTGTGCTGTGGAAGACCTGGCATTCCCTCTGCAAGACAGCTTTGTAAAGGTAGCGTGGTACCCATGGTGATGTTGGCTGGAAGCATGAGGGCAGGGAGTGAGGAAACTCCTGCAAAGTCGCTCCCCATTAGCATGCATGCTCTCCGGCTGCAGCACATCTCGCCAAGGACCAGGCTTCCCATATCTGCTCCCCTCCTGGAAAGGCGCTGCTAAACGCAGGAGCGGGAACCGGCTGCTTGCGCCAACCACCCCCAGCCCAAGGACAGCCCTTCCACTCAATGATCTGCACTGAAGAATGGCTCTCACAGCCACCACCACAGCCCCCCAGCACCCACCACCTTCCCCCAGCGCTGATGAGTCACCATTACTCATTTCCTACCCGCCCGCACGGCCCCTCTGCCTTGCTCAAAGCACGCGTAGCTCCAGCTGCCAGGTCTGAGAGTGCAAGGAACGGAGGTGTGATCTCAGGTCATTGGGTTGTTTACTGCCGTGTGCTGGACAGAATGTGTTTATATATTACAACAGGTCTCTGTAAAGAAAGTGCATAAATAAAGCATGAGGCCTCTGCAAGCAGAAATACACCCAAACACCCTGATCGTCTGTAGCCCTGCACCGCCACATCAGTGGCGGGTCACAGAGCCCAAAGGGGGTGAGGGATGCATAACCCAAGGCATAAAGCAAAAGCACGGGAGCTGCTAGCAGGCACGCTCACTGCCATCAAGCCCTGGACAATTGCTCCTTTCCTGGTTTTTCAAAGCAGCTCCCAGACAACACCTCCGTGCTGCAGCCATCCTCAGAGCTGGGCCAGACCTGCACCCCAGGCCTCTGGTATGGCATTGGCAGGCAGCAGAGACACCTCAACCACCAACCTGCACATGGAGAGAAAGAGTTGGGTCAGTGGCGCATGGAAAGTCATCATCTGCCCCTAACAGCACCCATCATCCTGACACAAAGCTCCAGACGGCAGCTGGTATCACTGATGGTCTTTCCAAACAGAAAACAACAACGCACAGAGCCAGCACCGTGTCCTGGTGCCCAGCAGCACGCTGGTGTGCGGTGAGGCAGATGGGAAATCCCTGGGACTGATTCCCTCTGGGCTGCAGGGAAGGAGCGCTCGACAGAAATCCTGCAGCCTGCCTGCACCCTGCTTATACAACAGCATTACACAACGTGGCATTTTAGCAGATTGCATAAGAAGGGTCAGGCACACCTCGAAACCCTGGAGCTGCTGTGCATGCTGGAACAGCCAACCTGCTGCTGCCAACCGCTCCCCGCCTGGCCTGGCTGCAGGACGTGCAATGAGCACCACAGCCCCAAACGGGATGGACACACAGCCCACACTGATGGAGCTGTGGGTGTCCCTGTGCACTGCAGGCAGTGGGACCGGATGCCCTACAGGGATCCCTTCTGACTCAAACAGTTCTATGCTGCTCACACTGTCCAGTCCCTGAAAAGGTCTGTCCTTATCCCAGGCTCCACCCTACCTGTAATAAAACACAAATATTTCCCTACGTGCCAAGTACTCTCATTAACTGATACAATTTCCTGAAGTTCCTGATCTTCATTGCTACTTCAGCGAGTTTCTACCTATCAGTACTCAGCAAACATATCACCTTGCATACCCAAACATGTGCCATCTCCCAGGCACAGGACTTTGGGGCTCCTTCTTGATGGCCAAAGGAAAATGCTTCAGTTCCCAGAGAATTTAAAGTCATTTTTCTTACAGAATCACTGGAAGGGTGAGCAGCAGCTTGACGTCATCTGTAAATTCCAGTCTCCATTACAGAAGGCAGCACCGCATTCACCAGCGATTTATAATTTCTACTTTGAGCTGCTACAGAAAGTGAAAGCACAGAAAGGTGCTGCTGTACCACAGGCTTAAAATTCTAGTCTCCATTTCAACAAAATCCACTGGGTACATCCCAGCGTGTCACAAACCAGGTGCCTACTGCACAGCACGGGGGGAGAAGCTGCTGTAAGGAGGAGGTTTGAGCTTCTCCATAACCACTAAATCCGTGCTTCCTGCACACAAGCGAGATGCCCGCAGCCTGAGGGAGGATTTATGATATGGGTAGGCTCTGGAGTCCCCCTACTCTGCAAGGAAGTGCAAGGAAATAAAGGGCAATTACATTAGTGATCAGAAGCTCAGGGTTTCTGCCTGGGATCCAATGGCAGCGGGTACCCAGATGGCTCAGCTGCCTGACCACAGCCAGCAGCGTCTGCACGAGGCAGGAAGGAGTCCCCTTTGCAATGTGCTACATGCTCCACACACAGTTTAATAATCAAGCAGCCACACAGAAACATGACAGAAATATGCTGTTTGCTGGTAACCACCAGGAGAAGCTCCAGGTAATTACGATAAGGCTCCTACCCAGAGCGCTCCCTCCCCCCGCAGCCGGGCAGGCAGCAGCACATAGCAGTGAGTCACCTGGCTCTGCTCCGCTGCAGGAACCGTACTGTCTGCACACCGGCTGGGCACTGAGAACCAACCACCTGGGGACTGGGAGCCTGCCCGTAGGCTTCCTCATCTCCCAGGCTGGCATTAGCACAGCTGCATCCTTACTGAGAACTCCCCACCCAACAGCATTGTTGGCCTTTTTCACAGCTGTATCCCATTGCCAGCCCGCTCCCTTTTTCTTGCAACACTATTAACCAAATACTGCAGCTCTGATCTAGGCTAATAATTGAAAACAACTTCTAACACCCTTCCTTGTGCTATTGTCCGTGCTGCTCTCGGCAACCGTAGGCCAGTTCTCTCATGCAACAACTTCAAAAGGGCCACTGCAAACTCTTCCAGCAAGAAAGACAGTAGCCAAACTCAGCTCCTAATAGCCTCATTTCCTCTCCTCCCCCCAAATATAAATTGTGTACTTGAAACTACTAAAGTTGGCTGAAAATAATGGTAACTGACAGATGCTGGGTTAAATAGGCCACAGTCTTTCCCCCAGGCCTAATTTAGACCGGATATCAAAATGATATAAAATATCATTGCTTGCCTTCACTCCATCAGGACATCTGCAGACAGACTGCTATTAACTCTTTCCTAGGAGCGTTGACATTGCGCCAGCACTTGGACAGAAAAGTGTTTTATCTATCGGATCTCTGCTCTAAAACACTGCTGGAGCTCCAGCAAAGACACAGAGGTTCAGTGCTCAGCCCAGCACCAGGTAGTGGAGAAGGCGCTGCTATGGGTCTCAAGAGACGTGCAATGTATGATGGGTCAGATGCCAACAAGAGGCCGACAGCAGGAGTGATGCAGACCTTGAGAAGGGTTTCAAAATAATAAAATAAGGGGAAAATGGGATATTTTACACCCTTTTTCAGACAGATATTTGATTACACCGTCTAAAAGTCAACATCTCAACCAGTGATCCTGGAGCTAACATAGCTTGCATCGCTGCACTTCTTCCACCCCATCCGCCAGCAACCAAGTTTTCATTTTAGTCCTTCACCACGCATTGGTTTCAAAAGCACACTGGATATGAGCTGATGCTGGACACGTGGCAGCCTGAAGACAGAACCCAGAACCTGCTCACTTCTTATCATTGACACTCATGTGTCTGGTGTGGTTCCTCTCAACTAATTAGAATTAGACATCTAAAAGCTGTCCTCAGAAATGGCTGAATCACCCACATCTCTCCTTAATTGGAGTCCATGCAATTGGCTGTAACTAGCCCACAGTTTGAAGTCAACCAGGAAGAGGCCCAACAAAAAAACAAGATGCCAGCACCATTAACCCTTTTATTGCTGGTCTCAGAAGGACCAGAGGAGCAAGCACAGAAATCTGCTCTGAGCAAAGCCTTATTCAGGCACTCCTGCAAGGAAAGCCATCGTGACAGGTCTCACGTCAGCACCAATGTTCCTGTTCTTATTTTCAGTGCAGCTCTCCGTGTAGTGGAAGCCATCATAACTTACTTCTAACTTGCCCAAAGAAAAGCCTCTTTGTCACACCAGTAAGCTCCCGAGCTGGTTACACACATCACCTGCACATGGAACTGTTGGAGCTGTAATTTATTAGCCTTCTACAAGGACAGCTGAAGGAGACACATGAGGATAAAACCCAACCAATGCACGCTAACAAAGCTCTACAGCTATGAGCAATTAGCAGTGATTGTTCACTCAGTCATTAACTATGTTTTGTATGGATAAAAAAAATTCCCTTGTAGGCAGGCCAGCAGTGACGGGGTACAGCCCTCCACCATCCCTAGGTACCATCCATGGGATTCCCTTTGAAATACCGTAGCAATTGGCCCCCAGCACAGGTTTATAGCAAATCAAAAGGAGGAAAATGAGTGCCTGTGGGTGTTAGATGGATGCAAGCAGCATCTCTATCAATATATACCAGCACACTGGCTGTGCAGAAGTCAGATCTAATCTGTGGGCATACCAAAAGGGCAGAGCAGTGTGTGGCTGCGTGGTCAGGCACATCATGTGTCGGGCTGGAGCAGCAGCAGCAGTGTTGGGCCTGCCAGCCTCAGCCTCGTGCTGACAACCACCAGTACTACATGTACAGCAGAGCACAATCCTCACTTCTGCACTTAAGGACACACGCAGCTCAGACAGCTTACGACATGTAATTAGAGACTGTATTTTAATGAATATGCACAAGGGGGCAGAGTCAGAGTTGTGCACCTGAGGTTAAGTTTTGCATATTTTAACTTTTCAGCGCTCAGCAGTACAGTCTTGCTTCATTAACTTGACCTTCTGCATCTCGTTTCCTAGGAGGCTTTTTGGGTTTGTTTCTTCTAAAAGGAAAAAGGAAGCTCTCAGGAGCGTTCCCTCGTCTCCAACCCGCACCACCTGAGCCCATCCCAGCCAGAGCTGCACGCAATGTCTGCACCACCCCGGTTCATTAATAGGGCTGTCTGAGACATCTAACTAAACGCCTCGGGTTTAGCCACTTATAAATTTGCCAAGGGTTAACTGATCAGACCCCAATTTTTCATGGCAAATACATCAGGCTGACAACGTATCGATTTGAAAAATTAATTCAGATCTACTCGGTTATTTCTGAGAAATACTTCCAAGGTACACTCTCCATCTCTGCCATTCTCTTCGCTTTATAAATAACGTTCTGGGGCAAGAGCACATCTTTGTGTTCTGAAAAAAGATTCAAGACGTGGCGGGACAGCCCTTGTAGCCCATCTTTGTGTCCCAGCCCAGCAGCTCAGTCAGCCCACAGAGCAGTCCCTCTCGTGGCCGAGTGGTCTCTCCTCTGTGAGCAGACAGAGCAAGGCAACAAACTATTTCATTTTTACTATTTGTATTTGACCTTTTTATATTGTTTGCTTTTTCCAGCATAATCTCTTAAGAACATGACTCTGATGATTTATAACAAAAGAATATCTCTATAGTGGGTGCCTTGCAAGACCTCTCTCCTGCTGCTTTAGAGTGATTTACTTTTGGATTAGCCTCTGATAGAGAAGGGCTCGGCTGACGATTTGCCCTCGTATATCAAAAGGGAAATCCTTAAGACATCACTATAAAACAGCAGGAAAGAGCACCTGCCTGACTCATAAACTTATATGATGTGGTTTAGTCAGATAGGCCATCTGCTTCCCTTACATACCCATATGTCCTTCGCTGTTCCCTGCTACCTCACAGTTAACTTCACTGATTTTCCTCTTCACTTCTGCAAAGCTGAAATTAAAAGAAATGAATCGAATGATGGATTCATGCAGATGGAACAAGTGGCCACTGTCTCTGCCGCCTAGTTGATGCAATAAATAATGACAGTGAAGACGAGGAAACACACATCTTCTCCTAATTAGATCCACGTTATAAACATAATGTGCCCCACCTCACACCCGGGTGGCTCGGCCGCACCAGGTAAGGCAGCTCTGCTCCTCACTCCTGGCCCAGCCTCTGCTCTGGGGCAGGCAGCAGGTTGTCCAGCCACCACCACGGCCATACTTACAGGAAAAATGCGAGAAACTGGACCAAGGAGAGTGCTCTTTTTCCCAGGATAGGAAGATCCTGACTTGCAATTACCTATTGAGGGATCGACAGAGCCAAACCATCACCATCAATAACCACAAATTAACTTTTCTCCCGAGAACTTGCCCATTTCCCTTTTGAATCCATTTCAACTTTGGATGCTGCACTGATCTGCACCAATCAGCCACAATAACACAGTGAAACACCACGCTCTAGAAGTTACAAACCCACTAACTTCATTGCACCCCAACTTCTGACCACGCAAGCACAGCAATGCTGAGGTTCAGAGAAGGAATGGCAGCAAGTTGGCCTCGCGTGCTGCTGCCCACTTGATTCACACTGCACCCTATGTGGTAATTCCAAATGAAAAATGCATTTGAAGCAAACATCATCAGCCCACAGGTAATGCACAGCCAGCAGAACAGAGCCCTGGTGCCAGTCAGACAGGATGCAGAGAGCTGTCAGCAAATGCTGCAGGGCCCGCTCATAGACAACGTACAAATATCCTACAGCCAAGGCTCTGGGTGTTCGTTTTTCCCCTCTGCAATAGGGTAAAGCAGGCAGAGTTTTTCCCAGCTCTCTGGAGAGCTGCCTATAGCCTACCACAGAGTGGATAAAAACCTGCATAAAAAGACCACCCAAGGGATTGGGAAAAGTGGTCTCCACAGAGGCATTTTGTTTAGAAAGGCTGAAGCACAGACAATTACCCGAGGCAGAAAAACAACGGCACAAAATCTCCCACCCTGTGCTCTCAGAGCACCGTTCCCAGCAGCGCCTGCAGCTGAGCAGCCACCATGGGAGGAGGCATAGAGAATGTGTGTGTGCAGATGTGCACGCTTGTATATGCCCTTATGGAAAGGCAGGGAGCGTACCAGGCATGGGAAGCAGTCCCCTGCCCAAATACTTCACACTGATCCCCCCCTTAGAAATTACTGCTCATTAACACTGTTTAGCAAACGACCTCGATCAAGCAGCCGCTCTCAAAAGACATCCACTGATTGCAACACTCCAGAGCCAGCTCACCAGAAACACGTCCCTCACCCCAGCCTGTCCCTAACAAACACTGACAAGGACGGTCTTGCACAACATCGGGTGAGACACCTCCCTGGGCACTGCCTCCCCAACCCACACCTGGCAGCCACGTGTCTGTTTGTCCTTCCATGTGTCCATGTGTCCATTCACATGTCCATGTGTCTGTGTGTCCATCCCTGTGTCTGTCCCACCAGCGATGGGGACGTGGGACAGCCTGCAGACAGCAGGGCAGGGCAGGATTGGCGAAGCTCACTCGCTCCGCTCCCACCAGCATCCAAGGACATCCTGGAATTCAGAGAAATTAGAAGTGGAAAAGGCATCACATTAACCTCCTTAATTTTTCATTTTTGACACAGATTGTTTTCTCCTCGTTTCAAAGAATTTCAAGCTAATGTCTGGAGGGCAGAAAAAATCCATTTCCCAATACGCCTGCTGCAGCTTTTTCACCAATCGACTGCCCTTCCTGGTACAATCACTGGGACATTGATTTTTTTTTTTTTCTTTTTTTTTTTTGCTAGAGCATCATCCAAAAATCCATCAATGCATCTTCTTTTTTTTTTTTGCTAGAGCATCATCCAAAAATCCATCAATGCATCTTTGAAAATAAATAAATAAAATACCAGCACTCGAAGACAAGCTGCTTCCTCCATCCTTTAGCCCCAGCGCTGCAGAAAACCCTTTGCCCAGTGCCTAACCCAGCAGCGCTGCCCACCCAGGGCTGGGCCACCACTGTTGTGCCCTGGGGCCACACGGAGGCTCTGCTCACTTCTTTGCTCCCTGATGTGGCTTAGGACACAGGACAGTGGTGGCACAGGGCTCCTCTGCCATCGAGCTGCCCAGGGTTACCCATACACAAAGCTGTGGTTCTGCTAGGCATGGCAATAACTGCCTCCCATCACTATGCTAAATAAACAATTCACTCAACAGTCTTGGCACTTATTAAGCACCTGGGAGAGAGGCTGCCTTGTGTTGTCCAAAACACTCTTAATTACTGTTTAATCAAGATCTCTTCCCCTCTAGAAAAAAAGAAAAAAAAAGAAAAAAAGAAAGCGGAGGCAAAACATTTGCATGTATTTTCCACTGCAATCACATTACACATCTCTGTGACAAGCAAATTCTTGGCAGTGCTTCGCAGGAACGCGCTGCCTGTGCAGGAGCATCGCAGCACAGCATGCTAATCCAAATAGCCCGAGGTCTCCCCTTCCCTAGGTAAGGGAAGGAACCAGGAGGATTTCCTGGCACATGGACTAATGCTATCAAATGCTTCTTTTATTTGTTGTTGACACATGTAAAACAGTTGAAGAATCGCTAAATAACCTTGTAATATCTTGATTTATGGATTATTCTTCCATACAAGTAGCACATGGTAAGGACAGCACGTATCCATCCCCACATTATCTCCCTGCAGGAGCGCTGACTGCTGCGCGCACCCACAGATCCCAGGCCATGCAGTGCTGCATGGGATGCCCAATCCCTGCCGCCGGAGTGGGCGAATGCACCAAGTGCTGTGTGGGCACACATCTCTTCTCACAACTCCTGCAGCTGGATTTTCTCTGTGCAACTCCTGCAGGCAGATGGGGGAGCGTGCCCAGCAATCTGCAGCTGTGCTTCCAGGGGACGAAGACACGGAACAAGCAGAGCCCGGCCATCAGCATGGCTCCTCCATCCCGAGCCCAGGAACCACTGCTGGTGATGGATCAGTGATGGCACGTGACTTTGCATGTTGACAAATGCTATTCTTCCTGCTTAACCCAGAACATCAGGTTAAATCACCCCACGTGATGTTTTGAGGAAGGTAAAACAGAGCGCCACGTTAGAAGACACTGCGACGTGAACAAACCATTCCCCCAGAGCTTCCATTCTGTTCAGGAGATTCAAAGATCTTCGTAACGATGAGCTCTGGGAGAAAGGCAAGAGCTTGCAGAAGAGCTGGGCACAGAAGTTTATTCTTCCAGGACGTGTAAGCAAGCTCTGTGCATAAGGATCTGAGTACACATCAGACACTGACTCATCTTCTCATTTTAATGAACGACTGAATTTCTTCAGTTTCTCCTCCCCATCCACCGTACAAAGGTCACCCACACATGGACAGCAGCAACTGGACACACGCACGTCTGCGTTCACGTCACAACTGCCTGAACTGGAGTTGTACAGCTGAGCCTAACAGCAGTCTCCAGCTCCAAAATATCATACAAATGCTAACCCGAGCCTGTTCTGGTCCTCAGATGCAAGCCAAACTAGTTCAAGATCATCTCCGTTCTCAGCCCACTTACCAAATAGATCTCATGGCAAGCATGTGCTAACTCTTGATCTAGGGAACACGTCCAAGGAAAACAGCTGCTCGAGGCTCTGCTGAGAACAAACACCGTGTGCTAAAGGAGTCCCCAGCCTGACACCAAGCCTGAACGCGAGCCCAGAGGTTTAAGTGGGGACAGAAGAAAACCCAAAGCACACTCCCTCCTGTGAGTGCCTCTAAAGGAAGCCCTGCATGGACACAAAGAAGGGGCCTGTGGCAGCTCGCAGCAAACCCAGCCCAGCAAAGTCCTTTGCAGTTTGCACGTCCCAGACCAGCCGCACAAATGCCATGTACTGAAGCCCTACAGATGGGAGTGCCCACCCTGCAGCCCCTCATAGAACAGCGGTGCTGTCCTGGGCACGCTCCCAGCTGGGCACAGAGGGGAGCTTAAGCCAGCATGAAGGACAAACCCCCCATCAAAACCTTGGAAGGGCTTAAAATGAACTTTCCCAGAGAATGGGAACAATTTGAAAAACAAAATAAACGTAAATCTTCCTTTCATAAGCTGGGAATGGAGCCAGGAAAACCAGCCGGGCAAGGGGTTAATGCCCTGCCCAGCCCTCTGCGTGGTGCTCCCTCCGCTGCTGCCCCACAGAGCTTCATTGCCTCATGGAGATACACACCATGAGCAATGGCCACCTGCTGCTCTGCCATTTACTTATTTCATATCTTTCCAGTTGTAAAATTACCACCTGGCTTCACTGATTTCTCCCTCCCTACCTCTCCAAAAAGCCATTTTCTCCAAAATTTTGAGAACCTACAGAAAAGACGACAGAAACCAGTTTGGGTCTATGGCACAAAGACCAGCAAGCTTTTTTTGACAGCTCAGATCTGGGTGATTTTGAAGGTCACTCGTTTCCACGTCCTCCTTTCCTCCTTACAGCTGGGAGCACCAGACACCATGAGAACAGCCTTCCTTGGAGTATTTTGCCTGGCCCACCAGGGTGCCAAGGGTCTTCTGAGGAAGCTCGCATCCAGGCAGCAGTACCCCAACATCCATCAACACGCAAATCCCCACCTAAAGCCAAAGTCTGGTGTAGGAGACGTGTACAGTTCCTGCTGAACTCACAGGAGGATTACTCTGGGCCTGTTTAGCAAAGTCCTAGCACAATAGTGCTGTAAGGCCCTTAATTACACTGTGCTTGAGCAGCATTCCTTGGCCCAGTAAAGCACACCAGCAGTATGAAACATGAATGCTGGCCAAGCTTTGTTTCCCTGTTCCTGTCTCCTGAGCCCACAAGGAACATCTGGTTGCCTTCCTTCCATTGCAGAGGGTGGGCATGGGTGGGTCCCACTGACAGCAGCACAGCTACATCTAACAGCACACCCAGGAGCCTATTGATCAACACAAGACAAGGACGTGCTTGGAGAGGTGCCTGCAAGACTTTTGCCATGCTGGCAGCAGAAGCAAGGGACACAGAAATTAGGATCTGCATGAATGTAAGCATTGCAAAGAAAACCAGGATAATGGCAGATAAAAGACATTTGACCACAGCTTGCAGGGAAAGTAGTCAACTGTTTCCTCGCCTCTACAGACAAGTGAGGAACCATGGCATTTGGCTATAAGACACCTCCTGGGCTCTGCCAGGACATGAGCAGACATTCAGAGGGGCTTTCAGCACAGCACAGAGGGTCAGCTGCAATAAGGCACAAAACTGATTTGAATGGGAAGGCACGGCCATAAAGCAGCAGTCAGCAGCCCAGCACCCCACAGTCTGTGCTTGGTCTTAGAAGGGCTCAAGCACTCTCTTTCACAGGTTTCACAAATGAACACCCTGCTTGTCTACAGCAGAGAGACCTGGCCAGTTTGCAAGCGACATTAACTAGGTAAGACTCACATCACCAAAGCAGGCAAGGATCCCCTCTTGCACCCAGGTGTACCGTGTCACCAGAGCAGCTCCTATTCCAGTGGGCTGGTGCTGCAGGCTCATTCCTCCTCTTTGGGAGCTGGGTGGGTGCTCCCTGGCATAGAAAAAGACAACAGGACACACAGTGCTGTGTGTTGGGGTAGAAAATGACTTATAGGAAACAAAGGAGCTTCATCCCCGGTGGTTCTCCTGCAATAATCCATTTAATTCCATATAGGCAGTTTGTCTGATTTGAAAGCCGGAGCAGAATTCATAGTAAGGTCTCAGGACTATGGATTCTTGGTGGGAGACAGCAAGTCCCAGAAAGGTTGGGACTGCAGATGTGTGCCTGCCTCCCCTCCCACACCGCTTCTTGCATGCCACATCTGCAGGGGTGCAGCTCTCCCAGGACCACAGAGCCACTGTGACTCGGGGTCAGCAGGCAAACACCCAGGCCTGCTGCCTGCTGTGCCACGCTGGAGCAGAGATCTCCAGGGCAATGGAAAGGCACTGCCATGGCACACGCCAGGTCACCAGTGGCACCAGGCCCGGTCCGCAGAACGAGGGACCGGCCAGCAAGCGGCACGCTGGTTGCAGGCTCTGCAGCTCCACGCAGCTGAGAGTCCAGCACAGAGGGAAGCCTGGATTAGCTCCTGGCACCGTAGGAAGTGTGATAATAGCAGAAGCAGAGCAGCAGGCAGCAATTGTGGAGCCTGAGCAAAATCCCTTGTTTTCACTGGCTAGTTCTGGTTTCATGTTTCTGATCTTTTAAACATCAGGCACTCCCCGGCCCTGGCCAACAGCTCCCTGATGCAGCACTGCTCTCTGCCAGCAGCCTGACCTGTGCCAATAGGTTTCCTGCAAACTGCCAGCTCCAGGCTGGAGAGGAGGCTCTAACCCTGCTGCACGCTGACTGGCAGCATCCCTCAGTAGCAGAACAGCTGGGCTCAGCTCCCTGGAGGGAAGGAGCAAAAGCTCGTTCCCCCAGCCAAGGCTCACAACAGACAAAGCTACTTTTCCAAGTGCGTCTCTGTAAGCAAACCCACAAGTGTCAAAGCAGGTCAGACGGGACATGGGGAGCACTCTGCAAAGGGGGGACACGAGGGCAGAGGCAACCAGCGCCAGCCACGGGTACTAACATGTGCTCTGCTTCCATCCCAGCCACTTAACCACACACTCTTTTCCTGGCTGTTCAGGCAGTCAGTAACACAGACCTGCCTGTCTCCTCTTCCAAAGGAGGTAAAAAAGGAGCTTGTGGAAAATAAATCACCCTCTGCAGCCTGGAAAAAGCTGGGCATCATGAGGCTGCAGAAATGACAAGAGGTCATGTGGGCGGGTGAAGGGTTAACAGGTGGAAGTCAATGCCCCTCTACCAGGCAGCCAATACTGCTATCAATAAATTATGCATCAGCATCCACTAATAGTGACCTAGCAGCCAGCACTATTTAAAACAAACCAATCAATGGTATTAACGTAATCCCCGGGAGAAAACAAGACAACACATGCTGTGCTGGGACAGGAGCAGACCAGGCCAAGGAGAGAGGGACCTCTGGCCAGGGCAGCACTCAGCAGTCCTGGAAGGAAAGGTCCCCATGCTGAAGGGACAGACGGAGCTGTACCATGGCCAAGAGCACAGAATAGAAACGGCCACGCACAGTGTGGTCCTGTGAGCCTCTGTGGGGCTGGCAGCAAGGAGCGGGGCTGACAGCTGCTGCCCTCTGTCCCAGGCATCCCTGACGCCAGGCTCTGCCTTATCTGTCTTCTGCAGGGGCGCTCCCATACATGCACCCTCTGCATTCACAGGGTTTATCAGGCACCAGTGCTACCAAACCGTAAGTGAACTTTGCAAGCCTTCATTGCTTTGAGTTTGGTTACCTGAGAGGTTCCAAAGAAACGAGAGGCGCGCTGCTGGGAGGGCAGCACCCAGACAGCAGCACCAGGTACAGCCAGGGTGCAATGCCAAGGAGCACGTGGCAGGAGCAGGGGTGGATCTCCTGGTTTCTTCTGATGCTCATAACTAATTGCGAAGTCCCTGAAGTTGCTTTACCAGAATTTCACTTTGAACGATCGATTCCTTTTCCTCCAGCATAATTAAACGGAATAAGCTGCCAAGTAACCCTACACTCTCAAAACGAGGAGCACAGACATGCAATCCCGTAACAAGAAGTTGGGTGCAGCCCAGCATTCAGAACACCCGCACACAACACATGATGCAGTACCTGCTGCTGCCTTGTGTCCCCAGCAGCACAAGCTGCAGCTGGGGCACACACCTTCCCCTGCCCCTGGGGCAGCTGGGGACACAGGAGAGGAGGGACCCCCGCCCTGCCCTCACTGCTGGGCCCCAGGAGCACGGCTCCCGCCCACAGACACAATGGCTCGCCAGCCCATCTATATAACACGCTTCATGTGCATTCTCCATATTAATAAATGGGGAAAGAAGGAACCATAAATCTATGAACTGCCAATTTGCACAGGACTAGGTCTTTTACTGGCTACGCACTAGCACCTTTTACAGCCCATTAATTACTTTCTCTAATAAAGTTTGACAAAATGATAACTTGCCCATGAAAAGTGTTGTAATAAATACATTTTCTCTAACTTTCAACTATTCTTGCATGTCTGGCTCATAAACCCCTCCCATGGTTCAGTAGCTTATGGCCTACCTGTGTTTTTCAGCCCAGAAGGAACCCTGGTGTGATGCTCCTGTGAACAGGACAATGGCGCTGATGCCATCCACACCTGGTGCGTGCAGTTCCCCCAGCTGAGCACTGGCTAGACATGAGAGGACCTCCTGCTCCCCAGCTGCTGCTTTTTTCCTGCAGATTTGAGTCACTGCTTGCCTGGCAGGGATGAGGTACCCCATAAAGCTCACACCTAGCACACCTCTCTTTGTCCCCATCTAAGGTCACACCAAAATCAGCTCAAAATAGCAGCACTGGGGCCACTCCTAGAGGTGAGGTGCCGAGCACTCCCTCAGCAGCCCTGGGTTGAGGAAATCAGGTCCAAGGCATCGCACTTCCCCACCTGACCCTCAGACTGCAGCGCTCACTGTATTTCCTCATTTACACAAAGGCATGCATGAGCTCAGCAGAGAAGACAATAGACAAAGCTGTTCTTTTCTAGTACAGGAACAGGAAGCAATAGGCATGTGTTCGCCCTTCAATAATTCCAAATTATAAACTGTTTAAAGACTTTGTTATTACTCAGAGCAGCACTAGAGAACTGACTCACCTCTGGACACAGGAATTCAGATCTCTTACCTTACTGCATCCATGCTCTCTACCCAGACACCAGAGACATACACCAGGACCAGGGGTTACCAGCACTGCCAGGTGTGTGGGTGCTGCACTGCACCTGGCAGCAGGTTTTTTTCCCTGATTAATTAGCTGAGCAACTCTACTCTGCCCAATAAAATCATCACCCCACCCCCCCACCCTGAGCAGTGGCATGCAGTGAAAATTTATGATCATAATTTAAAGGCTGAATTCCCACTGTCAGTACCTGTGCCATAGAAATTACTCAGTCATCTGATATTCAACTGTTGATTTTGCTGGGCTATACGAAGCTGGAAGCACCCAAAGTGGAGCCTGAGTTGAGCAGATAGAATACAGGACGTGGAGCCCTGTGGCACCACAAACTGGAATTTAACATCAGACATGTAAATTGAAACCCTTTGACTCGGAGGCCCAAATATGAGGCAGGCTGATTTTGGAGCGATGGCTTTAACAGTACATCGTGGTCCCTGTGCAGGAGCCTGTCAGGATTTCTGATGGGCGGGTGAAAGGAGTGGTGTGCATCTGTATGCAGAGCGAGCATTAAGCAACAACAGTAGGAAAAAAAAAAAACGTTTATCAGCGGAAAAAAAAAAAGGGAGCACAAATGTTCTCACTCATTTTCACTCAGCCAGCTGAAGCTCTAAGTCAGAACCGTGGAGGCTGAGGATCTGTTTTCTCTCATTGACAGACACCTTGCAGCAGGCAGCCCAGTACCTGAGCCAGGCACCCAGCAGGGTGATGCTGCCCCACAGCTCACGCTCCCTGCAATGCCAGCACGAACCTGGCAGCCCCAGTGCCGCTCTGCACACCTCTGCCTCCCCAGGTCTGCAATCTCTGTGCTGCTGGGGCAGAGCTCCCACACTCCCCTCCCACCCACGGGCCCTGGGCTGGGCCATTCAGACCCTGAGGGATCGGTCCTGGCAGAATAATTTCCTTAAGGATCAGACACAGTGAGGTTGGCAATGGGAACTGAGGGTACGACCATGCAGGGATCTTCCCCCTGAGAGCATGAGTGGAATTCATTGCAGAGCCTCCTTCAGTACAGGTCTCCTATGTCCATCCAGGACCCCTCTGATGATGGAAGAAGAGTGCACATAAAAATTCACATGCACGATTTCGATCGTGTGCATTTATCTGTAGAGATGGCCCTTTTTTTGCCAAGATAATGTCAGAAACTCTACACAAATCATCACAATTTACACTCTCCTCCTCTTTAGTATAAGGCAGAGTCTGCCAAATCAAGGGCTAATATATCACATTATTTCTAGTAATCCAAGGGCTGCCTCCTGCCAAATGCTTTATGAAATACCTATGTCTTTGATTCATTGTTTTCCTACCTCACCTTGTGGGTAGCAAAGCTCTTCTCCCTCCTCGTACAACTCCCGGCTGCATCAGAGCTCACAGTGCTGCTCGGCAGCGCCAGCCCTCCTCATCTCCAGCCAGGATTAACCCCTCCCATGACACTGCAGGGCCCAATGTGTTGCGGAAAGACCTTGCCACAGTTTTTTATTATTATAATTTTTTTAGGATAGTTTTCTTTCTTCTTCCAGGGTGAACACGCTGCCCCAGTGCTGCAGCTGATGCAGCCTTTTACCATGTGAGGACCAGGCAGAGCTCAGCACACTTGCGTCTCATCATTGCAGTGATGCCTTCACATGCTGCAACCCAGTGTGTCCCTCTCCACATACCCTGAGCCCATGGCCCTCAGGTCAGAACCCCTCCTGTTCTGGTTGCACAGCACTAGATGATGATTGCACAGCCAGCTGATGATTTATGAAGCTTCTGGTCTTGGTGCAACAGTCCACAGAGCAGTTGTAAGGAGGGAAAGCAAATGCATAGCGCAAACAGTGTGCTGCTCCCTGCAGAACACAACCACAATACCAAGCGTGTCCTTCTCCTGCCAGCTCCAGGATGACTGATTCCATGGGAGGACACCAGTCACTGTAGGAAGACCTGAGCAGCTTTTCTTTCACAGCTTTGAGCAGTGAAACAAAAGCAAGTCCAACTATCCAGCGTGTGCCCCAAACGCCTCGGGGGGTCTACAGAGTGCCATTTTACATATCAAGAACAAAAGACACGATAAAGCAAACTGCAGGAAAATGGAGAGAGAGGATGTGAAGGCCCACGTCCCTCAGCAGACAGGGGAGGCTGCAGCTGGAGCTCAGGGAGCGGGGGAAAGTGGAGCCATCCCCTGCAGAGCAACTGCAGGCACCCAGCAGCCTGGCACACCCCATGGCAGCACCCCTGGGGCAGGGACAGGGCTCCCTGCATGCAGCCCCATTGCAAAATCTTTAAATGCAACTTCCTCATCTTTCCAAAGGGCCCATAGTTCCTCATGTGTTGTTTTTTTTCCCTTCTTCTTTTTTTCTAAAGCACAAAATTTAATCTCCACGTGCTCTTCCCATTGCAGCCCATCATGGTGGGACTGCTCCCAGGCCGACACAGAGCGCTCCTGGGCAGGAGGAAGGCACTCTGCCCACTTACAGCCTTCTTCAATCTCAGACTCCTTTGCAGATCAGGAAAAAAGGAGGATTTGCTTTACAGGAAGCAAGTCCAGGGCCAGAATCTTCCCTTGCGTTTCACATCCAGTATAGCAAAGTCTCCTCTGTTCATTATAATCTTCAGTGTAACTTCTGCTCCGCAGCTCCTTTAATCACATCAGATATGGGAACAGAAAAATTTCATTGTTCCTTGGCCACGAACAATGCCGTTTGTGGAGCCATGAGAAAGTGCAAGATGGAAATAAGAAAGGCGGGCTCTTGATTCCCCCATAATCTCTTCTTCAAAATGACAAAAGAGGGTTTTGTATAGAGAAAATTGTCACATACAGAAACAAAACAAAAAATAGAGCGTGCGAGCTGGGACCACTTTTATCTGGAGAGGCACCACGGGGAGATATGCCAAATGTGATTCATTTTAACAAGGTTGGCCCGCAGAGCCCACGGTCGGCCAGGAGGGCTGGGGAGTGCTGGGATCACAGCCTGCCTCGTTATAGGGGCATGATGCTGCAGCAGGAGAGGAGCTGGTGGAAAAGGCCAGGCTGGGGGTGTTGGTGTTTCTTATTATTTATTGCTAGTTCAGCCTGTGCACTGGCTTGTTTACAATGGAGTAATTAAAGTATATAAACAGATACGGAGGTTCTTGCTCTCCCATCCATAACGGGCAGCTAGCAAGGATTAACTGCACAGCCCTTTGGGGATACTCTTCCCCTACACTGGCACCTGAGCAAATACCCTTGAGCTGCTGAACAGCTGTTTGTAAAGCAGCACGATGCCGGGCTATAACGTCATACAGGCTCTCATACACAGGGGACTGGCCCTCACGCTCCCCCAGCTCTGCAGGTAGAAGAAAGACCCAGATCGATAGAACTGTGAGACCCTTTGAATGCAATCAATGCAGCTGAACAAGCGTATAAGTCCCGGTGTCATCACATTATTTATTCCCCAACGTCCCTATCCTGCTTCAGCCAGAAAGCACACACAAGTACATTTCTTCCCTTTGGTTTGCAGCATGCAAATAAATCAAAACCCCAGGTTCTGCTTCCTAGCCTACTCCAGGATTATGAACTGCTGGCACCAAGAGCTCTGCTAAACATGATCAGTTTGCAATGAGCAGATAACAGGGTGGTGGCACCCACTCAGAGACCCTGAAGCCAGCTCCCTTTCTTGCAGGCAGCTCCTGTGCCCTCTCATCTCGCAGGTTCTCCTCCTCCAGCTCTCTGCCACCTCCCTGGGATGCCACTGTGTTCACTGACTTCTTTTAAGCCATTGTTACACAGTTTATTAAGCGCTTTAAGAGTTGGAATTTGTGCCCCAGGAAAATGAGCTGCAGAGAAAGAGCTTGGCAGTCCTGGTGGCCTCGCAGCACCAGCCAGATGTCACATCCAGCCCCAGCAGGCAGCTGCATGGTGGCAACGAGGGCTGCCCCCCACCGTGCTTCAAAAGGATGGGTGAGAGATGGGCAAAGGCCTACCACCACGCTGCCCTCCCTCTATGGGGAAGCAGAGCCGAGGTGATGCACCAATAAACTGTGGGGTATGGCAGGAGACAGCTGCGGGCCCAGCAGCCAAGCCACCTCCTGAGCTGGACACAGAGGCACCAAGCGGGCAGAAGAACAGGGCTGCTGTGCTGGCACCACTGCTGCTCACCCCACAGCCCAGGCAGGCAGGTGCCTCCCTGCAGAGCAGAGCAAGAGGCACAGCCGCAACCCAGCAAGAGGAGCAGAGCACTCTGGCTTTCCTTCCCGCATCCACAACAGTGCGGTGCGCACATGGAAGGAACCTCAGGGTGCTCAAAGGGAGGGCACAGACCCTGCTCCCCACAAGTCCCAGTTTGACACCTTCACAGCCCCAAGCCAGGCACTGCAGAGAGCGAGAGGAGGAGGAGACCCCCCTGGGGCACCAGCTCCATGGGCAGCAATGGGGACTCGGAAACAGTCCCAGCATGGAGACACTTCAGGAGTCCACAAGCACCCGCAGGGTCTTTCCTACCTCTGCCTTCACATATGTTAAAGTTCAGTTCAAGTGACTTACTGCATAATCATTGAAGTAAACCACAAATATTTCCTAAATCCAGCAATGCTAGGAAGCTAATTTTCAACAATTGTGGGCTGCACGCATGATCCAGCCTGCCACACAAAGTCCTTCCACCCTCTGGCCAGGCTCACTGCTCCCTGCTTACTTGCAGAAGCAGTGCATGCAGCCTGGACTGTGCTTTGCACTGCACAAGCACCCCAAGGCCTCCTGCAAACATCGCTTGCTACAGGGCCAGCACCAACCAAAAGCACTGTTTACAGCATGCACAACATAAATGAAAGGTTTCTGTTCATTGCTTGAAGGCTCCGAGTCATAGAATGGTTTGAGTTGGAAGGGATTCCCAAAGGCCGACTGTTCCCACTGCCTGCAGTGCACAGGGACACCCACAGCTCCATCAGTGCTCACAGCCCCGTCCCCTGACCTTGAGTGCCTGCAGGGATGGGGCACCACCACCTCTCTGGGCACCCTGTGCAGTGCAAAACTCAGTGTAAAAACTTCCTTATATCCAATCTAAATCTCCCCTCTTTTAGTTTGAAACCATTTCCCCCTGTCCTATCACAACAGATCCTGCTGAAGAGTCCTTCCCTTCTTTCTTACAACCCCTTTAGATACTGGAAGATCACTTTCCTCTGTCCCCAGAGCCTTCTCCTCTCCATGCTGCACAGCCCCAGCTCTCAGCCTGTCCTGGTAGGGGAGGTGTTCCACCCCTTGGGTCAGTTTTGTGGCCCTTCTCTGGACACGCTCCAGCATGTCTGGGGATCACTCGTCTCCATACCCTCTGTGCAGGCAGCATCACACATATACTTCACACGTGTTGCTTTCTCCAAGTTAATGCATACTTCCATCTATAACCAAATGACACTGTCTCGTTTGCTGCCTCCATCGAGCCAAAACTGCAGCTCAAAGCCACATCCCAAATTAGGTTATTTAGGATTCTTAACCAACACCATTAACTAAATCCCTAACACTGTTCATTACGCTTCCCATCACCAATTTACAAAAAGGCTCTATCGATCTTGCCCCTACGAATGCAAATCACCCTGACCAGAATCCAAACCCACACGTGCAGAGGGCTGTGCCCCCACACCCCATGTTGCTGCAGCAGAGCCCAGGAGGGGACAGCGTGAAAGCACCCAAGGAAACAACTTCAAATAAGGCGTCTGATTAAGGAAGAGGTGGTAAGGCTGTGTCGGTTCTGTTAGACCACAGGCTGCGTTCCCACAGCTCTGCTGCCACTGGAACCCGGCTGAGCAAGCAGGTTTGCATCCCTCCTCGGCACAGTCACCCCGCTGCACGCCTCTGCGTTGCCATTTGTTATTTGGGCAATGAAGCAGAGGTCTAAGGAGCAATATATTTTTTAGCTGTGGTTATAGCTTGGAATTAATGATCTTCCCACGAGCGCTGAGCTGACCTGAGGTAGAAGCTGCATTTTCCATTATCTGATTGAGAAAAATGTAACAGAAAACCTCACTTTCGAGCACAGAGCTCAGGTATCCTGAGAATACCAGGAAAATGCTCCAATCAGTTCTGAAAAGTAAATCATACAATGGCTGAGCTTGGAGAGGACATTAAAGCCCCCTCAGCCCCACTCCTGCCATAGGCTGGCTGTCCCCCACCTCAGGCTGCCCAGGGCCCATCCATGGCCTCGGGCACCTCCAGGGATGGGGCACCCACAGCTCTGGGCAGCCTGTTCCAGTAAAGCTCAATTTGAAACCAGGGGAAAAAGTATCCACATTCCTCACCACGCACCCCCTGCCCCATGGCCCTCTGGGGCTCAGCAGCACCCACAGGGGCAGAAACTGTGGGCTGCAAGCTGTGGTGGCCCCAGACTCAGTGCTCAGTTTCACACCATTTGCTCTGGTGGGAGAAGGCTCTTTATGATTAGCTCTATCAGAGCCTTGTGCACATCGATCTCATTACAGCCAGAAAGCTCATTTAGACCTTCGACAACAGAGGGAAATGAACTGTGATTCCGAGCACAGCCCACCAGCAGATCACGAATCCTCTCACTCCGAGGATACAGTTCATATTACATCCAAGCAAGAAATCTATCAAGTCACTTTAATTAATTCCCCTCCTCCAACACACATGCCTGCAAATTGGAAAGGTCACACCCTCCTGCGAGGAAGTGCTGTCTGCTCATCTGCTAAGGATGGTGGAAACCACGGGGTTATGGATACACCAGTGATGGGCAGGGGATGTCCCCATGGCACAGCACCAGAACAAACATCCTGGCCCTGCCGAGCCCAGTAACGCTTGCATGGTGAGGCCAGCAGTGCCGAGGATGAGCAGCTTGCCCATTCACAAGCACCCCAAACACTGCCTGGTACGAGGGGCTGATGGAGCACCAGGTGAGTGCTTACCCAGGCTGGGGAAGGTGAGCCCAGCCAGAACGGGGCAATGCAGCTGGAGTCAGCAGAGCAATTCAACCAGCCCCAGGAGAGACAGCAGCACTGCCCAGTCCCAGCACTCAGTGCCTGGATGCTTCACTGACAGCAGAGAAAAGAAAAGCCACTGGGAAAGAGAAGCCTCATGGAAACTACAGGACAGATGTGCTGTGGGAATACAGAGGGAGGAGCAGCCAGGGACATGGCAGGGGGTTGGATCTAGGTGATCTTTAAGGTCCCCTCCAACTTAAGCCATTCTATGATGTTATGATATATATGAGAGAGACAGAATACCCTCCTTACATTACAATCTACCTCTGCATTATGTTCTCTCAGAACCATGAAAAAGGACTTCAGGGGCTCACATCACCTGTGTCAAGCAAAAGATGCCCAATTCTTAAAGGTGTTGTCTTGTCTCACTGAGCACCTTCTCATAAAACATTAAAAGAAATAATTAAGTGTTAAAGCACAGGGATTGCAGCCAGGGCACCTAGCTCCCATGGTTCTGCAGAGGCGTATCGCTAACATCTAAGTTACCAATCTAAGATTTCAGTGGCTGTTGAGGAGGAGGTGAGCCAGACTCACACATTGCTGTTTCATTTGTGGAGACAGTGGTGGAGGTGGAGGGGCAGAGCTGGACAGGCTGGCTTTGACACAAGATACCGGGTCTAGTTCGGAGCAACACAGACTCAGCCCACCTCTTCATAGCTGCACTGTCCTGCTTTCCACATGGGAAGTTCCTGGTTCATTTCAGAAGGCTGAACCAGAGCAGTTATTTTCTGTGCAGAGCAGAGATGCCTTCACAGGAATGAGTCATGGGCAATCACCTAGAAGGCTGCTACGTCTCTGCAGTTTGAAAGTCTGGAACGAGCCATCACTGTTCCACATATGAGAGCAAAATGCTGTCACTTGAGTTAAAATCCTGCTCTCTCTTCTCCTTCCTTAAGCACTGCAAGGTGGCACAGATGGCAGGCATAAAATATGAGGGAAAAGAAAGTCAGGGAATCATAGAATCATTAAGGTTGGAAAAAACCTCTAAAAGCACTAAGTCCAGCCCCACCATGACCACTAACCATGTCCCTCAGTGCCACATCTCCAAATTCCTTCAACACTTCCAGGGACAGTGACCATAACAGCTCCCTGGGCAGCCTGCTCCAGTGCCTGACTGCTCTATGGGAGAAGAAATTGTTCCTAACATCCAAGCAAGTCAAGGTTCAAAGCTCAGTTTCAATTTTTTTGTTTTGCCCCAGATCCATCCCATAAGCTTAGACCAGCAGAGACAGCACTGTGGTGTTACAATTTGTTCTTCTACTCCTTCTAAGAGGTTAAGTTTTAGCTCAAAAATTGGCTCCATAAGGAAACCAGAACAAGAGTTCCTGCCCTTGCTCCCCAGGAAGACGTGGTAAAATGAAAATGTGATCCCCCGCTTTCCCTTCTCCGAAATTAACAATGGTATTCTAAGTACTGCCCTCATGATGCAAGAGTCAGGCAGCGAGATGGCAAATGATGGACAGGCAGCCTGCGCCTGCAGAGTGCAATGGCACACAGTAACGCTGTGCAGGCAAGGCATTTAGGTGAGTCACTGCAGGCTCGCACACGCAATTTCCTTACACCAACGTGCAGCTTTCAGCTGTGCGCCTCCCACATTCCTCCCAGATAAGCTCCCTCTGCACTCTTTGGCCCTCCTTATCAGCCCCAGCGGGTCCTATGCAGGATGCAAGGCAGACTGCCTGCTGACCCCCGGCCACATGTGGGAGGGGGCACCAAATCTGCTCCGAGGGTGGCGGCTCTCAGGGGCATTTCCATCACTCGCATTTCCATAGCATCATGCTGGCAAAGAAAGGCAAGCGGCGGCGAAAGAGTGGCTCAGTGAGGTTGAGAAGAAGCTCTGCTCCACCAGCCTTTCAGATACAGAGGTCGCAGGCTTGCAAGGGTCAGCAACCCCTCTTAATATTCACCAAAGCAGC
The DNA here is from genome assembly GCA_016647715.1 of Pavo muticus. Taxonomy (NCBI): domain Eukaryota; kingdom Metazoa; phylum Chordata; class Aves; order Galliformes; family Phasianidae; genus Pavo; species Pavo muticus. The sequence continues at coordinate 6,349,179 of JACDJE010000004.1, forward strand.
GACAATAAAGGCAAGCTGGGGAAAGGGAAGCGTTCCTGCCGAGTCCCATCTTCACTCTGGATACCACTCTACAATGCAGTGATTTCAAACCGCCCATAGGTTAAGCTACAGCTTTCATCCCAATAGCCACGTTCCCGCTGAGCGCTGCCTGCACACGCACATCAAGCAGGGATGCTCGGATGACATCTAACCTCAGCAGTGCGCACGGCAGCACCTTTCTCAGCCAGGCTGGCAATTTAGACCACAGAAGAGAGCGTGCCAAACGCACAGCTTTTAATAAGACCAGAAGGAGGTCAGCAGCCCTGTCTGAGAGGCACTTTAAAAGCTTCCATCTGATATAAATGTTATCTCGGACATCAGCAGCACTTGGTAAATAAAAAGACAAGTTCCACTTTCCAAAGCAAATTACTTGAATGATGCCTGGCTTTGATGATGATTCCTAGGAGGCAACTCTCTATTATTTCCCCTTCATACACCTGGGCATTAACCAGAAAGCCGAGGTCACTAGCTGCTTTCTCATTCAAACAATCTGGATTATGTCTCCCTGAAATCATTACCACGTTGTGACAGCAGCTGCAAAGCCCAGGGAAAGCACTTCCCTCTACAGCTGTAGGGCTGCCAGGAGCACTCCGGTGATCCCTGCAGCAGGGCAGGCAGCCACAGCCACAAGCAGCGTGCTAGGACCATGCATGGAGCACAAGTGGGTGCTGGGACCATGCACAGAGCATGGGTGTGTTCTGCTCCTCAGCCAGGGCCCCTCAGAAGCAGGCTGGCCCTGTGGAGCAACCATGCACCCCACATCTCCTTTGAGCTCTGCAATGAGGCAGCATGCTTTGTCGCTTCCCTGAACTATTCAAGGCAACACCTGCACTGTGAAGCCTGGATGCTAACAAAGCTATTGAGAACTGCCACCCAAGAGTACTCCTTTCCCAAAGCAAGTTGCTTTAGAACAAAAGAGGTGACATGTCACCTACCTGTTTTATTCCCTTGGGTTTTCATCATGCAGCGAGGGATGTGCCAGCTCAGTGCACCGTTGCCACAGGCTGTAGTTTGTTGGGCTCTGGCCATCAGTGGGGCTGGGACCCCTGTGGCTCCCACCATCAATGAGGATGGGCTGAGCAGGAGGGCTGCTGGCAGCCTGCGCTTTGTGCCGAGGCAGTGAGAGCACATGAGGAGTTAAGTTTCTTCTTACAAAATGTGTAAAGATGTGGTCTGCACACTTGGTGAGCTGCAGCATTTCTAGGCCAAAACATTTTGCTGCATATTTCTGAAATTATTTGTCAGAAAAGAACGTCAATGACATAGAAAATGAGTTGCAGATGTAACCTTTTCAAGCATCAATAATAACTTCAGACATTTGAAACTAGATCTTAACTCACAAGTGACTACATCACGCAGTTTCTGAAGTAAAGGCTTGCGGATCAGACGCAGAATTGTTACAGATCCCAGCAACGCTGCCCTGCTCCAGCTCTCCCACTTAGCAAAGAACAATTAAATCCTTGCATTTGCCAAAGCTGCTTCCCTTCCTGGGACCTTTCTTCCCCAGGCTGCTGCTGGACCCAGTGGGCATTTTCGGGTCCAGCAGCTGAGCCCTACAGCACGCTGCAAGCAGGACATCAGAGTGCCTCTGGGCCATGCGAGTGCTGCTTTGTTGCACAGGGCACGAGGGCACACACAGGGCATGAGGACTCCTCACTGGCACATGTGGCTGTGCAGCTGGGAGTGGTGCTGCAGGCACAGGCAGCCATCAGAACACTCAGGGACCTGCAGCACTTCCTTGGCCCTGTGCTGCTTGTGGCGTGGCCAATCTGCAGCCTAAAGGTGCTTTGTTGCCATCTCAAAGTCTTGTGGGACTGTCAGATCTGCCACGGCCAGATACCCACAGCGTTGCTACCACATTGATACTTCTGCAATAAATATCACCACTGCGTTCTCAGGGGCACATGCTTAAGGAATTTAACCGCTGTAATACAATGGGCTCAAGTTGCCAAAGAATGTTTGTGCATCAGTGTGAAATCAGAAATTCAGGGAGGGGAGGCTCTATCCGTCAAAGGGCAGCACCACGGGGCTGGCAGAGCCGGCAGTGGGAGCTGGCTTGCATTCGATACGCATCAGCCCACCGAACACAAACATCCTTCAAAGCACTGCAGGCACAAGCCGGCCCCTCGTGGCCCCCAGCCTGGTTCTTACTCTGTAAATCACAGAGAAAAGAGACACTGCCGAGCAGCTTGGATAGAGATGAGATGCCCAAGCTGTCGGGCCAGAGGTTACCTGTGCCGCCCCTGGGTCACACCGTGCTCCTGGCACAAGGCAGTGACCTGCAGGGCCTGAGCCTGTTGCTCCCACCCACCCGAAGGACACGAGCAGGATTTTAGACTGTTTCCTCTTCCAGCGATATGGAGCGATGGTAAAACATTACAATGCACGGGATCAGCAGTCAACCCTCAGCACAGCGGGCTGCCCTTCCTTGTGAGCACAGCACCGATAAGGCATCGGGTGCACAAAGCAAACACATTTCGGAGGCTGTTGGCACACTGCGGGGTCACAGTACTGGGCCCACACTGGGGGCACCATGATGCTGGGCAGGGCCGATCCCACTGCAGTGCGAGAGGGACCTGGGGGCTCCTGCACTGAAATAATCTGGTTTAATTACAATTATGGTACGTGCCTCTCTATTAACTGTGAACATTTAAATAGTTTAAAGCAGGCTGAAGGCAGCCCCTGCTGCGTGTGCTCGCAGTGCTGTTGGGAGAGCTGATGGCTTCTGAGTTGCATGGCACACTGAGCTGTGAGAGCAACAGCAAATTCAGACCCTTTCGAAGCACAAATATTCCAATAAACGATCCAGAGGACCTTCCCCATGGCGGAGAGAGGCCTGTGGGAGACACCTCTCCTCAAAGCAAAGCATTTCCGAGCAGACCTTCCCCTCACACAGCAGAAGGACGAGCCAGGGTTCAATCCCGATGCACACATGAGATGCGGTCAGCTCTGCACAGTGCATGCAGCCACTCCCAAGTCCCCCCAGGTCCCCCACACCCGCAGCGCGCCCAGCCGTACTGTAGGAGCTCCTATTTACCAAGAATCATATGTTTTCTGCCCTGGTCCTCACTGTATTCAGAACAGTTACTTAGCTTCAATAAGCCCCTTGTTAAAGCCTTTTCCCTTCTGTAATCTCATCAAACTAACCAAAAGGAGTTTGTTCTGAAATAGAGTCCCATTTTGTAACCTGGCTTCCTATAGGAGATCTCCCCACGCATGCTCGGCCCCTCCGCCACAAAAGGGCTCTGCTTGTCCTGGTGGCTAACAAAACCCGCAGTCTGTTTGGGTTAGCCAGCAGGGGGTTAATGAAAAGCCCGGCCCTGGGGACTCCCACCTTATCTGCAATCATGAATTTATTGAAGAATGTGTTAATGTGCTGGATTTTATTCATCAGGGGTCAGGGCTTTTCAAATTCTTCCTCCCGGCTCCCCCTCTTTCCATCCCTCCCCAGCAAGCTCACAATGCTGTTTAAACAAAGGGCTCCCAACACAAAGAGCAAATTTACACAGTAAAGTTTTCTTGCGAGCCCAGAGCAGAGTCTGGAAGAATTCCAGCTTTATAAAGAGAAAAGGGGTGAGGGGAAGAAAGGGGGAAGGGAGAGAGGGGCATTTCACAGAGAATAAAAAGAAATCGAGAGAAGTTCCCACCTCCGAAGCTCAGCACTGCTGCCAGTTAACTCCAATGGGCTACAAACCCTCCAGGGCTCCAGCAGGACATGGGCCCTCCTAACACCATTTTCAGTGTCCTTCAGAGAGGCTGAAATGAATGTGTTAACACTGCCATCCGAAATCCAGCCTATATCAACATTAAATACAGACCGCCAATTCAACAGCTTCATAGAATCACAGAGTGGCTGAGGTTGAAGGGGACCGTAAAGCCCACCCAGCTCCAACCAACCCCTGCCACGGGCTGGCTGCCCCCCACCAGCTCAGGCTGCCCAGAGCCCATCCATGGCCTTGGGCACCTCCAGGGATGTATGTCTGTGTACCGGTAACATTTGCTACTGATAGAACACTGTTGGCCAGAGCACATGGGTTTCCCTGAGCTGGTTGCACAGGTGGTGACATCCATGAGCCACAGCTGCACACAACACAGCCCAGTGTGCCTGTGGTCCCACTCCCAGCAGAGAGAGAGGCTGGGGTTGGTGGATAGCAATATGGGTTTTGGTGCTAAACTGAAATACTCAGGCACCCCCAGCACTTTCTCAGTTTTCAGTGTTGGTCAGAGCTCTGGGAATTAGGGAATGCAGCACAATCCTGCACCGGTTCACCAAAGAGGACCAAAGTGCACATCCCCACATTGCATCCACTCCAGATCAGACACGTGTGCCCAAAGCTGCCAACACACGAGAGCTCCTTCAGCTGATGCTTTTCAGTTCCCCATGGCCACAACAGCCCCCTCCCACCCCCAGCCCCGCAGCCTGCAGGTGACAGAGAGGTGGGGGATCGCAGCACACTGGATCCAGCTGCGCTCCGGACAGATCCCTGACTGCAGAACATACAATGCATATTTATGGGGTCTCCTCCGTGACAAGAATCCCAAAGCCTCATGCAGAAAGTAACTCAAAGGACATAATCAAATCAGTTAAATGTCTTGGGAAAGGAGAGACACTGCAGCCAGACTTCAGCTCTCAGCCCAAGGAACAACAACTTGGGGAGCACAGACTATGAACGTCCTCCAACCAAACACTTGCCTTTCTATACTGAACAAGCAGAAGTCCCTGCCTAATGCTGACACAGAGGAGGGCCTCACTCAGCACCAAGGCAAGCACTGGGGACAAGCAAGCACCTCGACAGCATCCACAGAGGTCACAGCACAAGCTGCCAGTGTGTACGGCAGGCACAGAGCGCAGGAATTGGGGAGCAGCCAGTTTGTGCCCATCTATTAGCACACAGTGAGCACTGAGCTCCTCCAGTCCTCAGCACCAGGAACAGCCGCTGTGTGGGCAAGGGGCCACGTGAACCCAGCAGTAACAGAATTGAAGAGATAAGTGCAACCATCTGACCAGAGTGGAGTAACCATCATGGAAATGTCTATTCCAGAAGAGAAGGACTGGGAAGAAGCCAGCGGTGAGGAGCAGATGCTCACTGTGACCAAAGCCATGCACCTGGTCCCACGGGGACTCCAACCACACCAAAGGACACCAGGAAGGCCAGCTCCCCAGTCTGGTTCCTCTCTCAGGATTAAGGGAAGTCCAAACTTACAAACCACTAATAACTGCCCCCCCAAAAAAAAAAAATCAATAAAAACTTACAGGAGTTGGTTTTGAGCTGAAAAGTAGCAAAATCGTGCACACTTCTTGCACAGCAAGGAGCAAAAAGCTGTGAAACAGCTTACACCTCTCATTCACACGTTGCTCTGCCCCTTCAAGAAGTTTGAACGTGAAGCGAAGCTTCCTCCCCTAACTTGAAAAGGGTCTTAAAAGTTGCTTTTATTTTTCTACTTGTGCTCTCAGCGTTGCAAAAGAACACAGAGGGATCGTATGGAATACAGCTGGTGCGCTGTTTGCGTTTTGACGCATTACGTGTGAGTTAGCAGACCCCTCATTCAGCATAAAGCACTGCTGCGAAGGCACGGGATCTGCACATGGGCTATGGGAGATGCGGCGGCTCATCGTTCCACCACACACCAAAATGCAACACCGCACAGCTTTCTGCATCTCAGCTCGCAATGAATGCGACGTTAGAACGGAAAAAACAACCACACGAAGCCGAACATCTCTTCTGCTTCCTCTGAGCGTGAAAGATAAGCAAGGCTGTTCCCTCGGTTCAGAAACGTGTTCTGACATTGCCCAGCTGCCCAGGTTACTGCTTTCTCATAAGACATTTTTCGTGACGGAATCCTGAAGGATTCTTTGAAAAACTCACAGGATTAAGAGTCTGAAGTTTGAATAACTGAGAGATGAAGGGATTTTTAGACTCTCACTAAGAGCTGTAGCCTGTTCACTTTTTACTCACAGAATTTAGCTCAAAGTCTTGCCAGGAGAAGTTCTGTTAAAGATTCAGCTCCCGGCTGACGCAGGGAAGGAAGAAGCTTCAATACATGCAGAAACAGTCAGCAAAGCTTAGCAAACACTAGGAAAAGGGATGCTCCCTCCCTGGAGGTACAAGGCCAGGCTGGATGGCGCTGTGAGCAACCTGGTCTAGTGGGAGATGTCCCGGCCTACAGCAGGGGGGTGGAACTAGATGTCTTAATGGTCCCTTCCAACCCAAACCATCCCATGACTCTAAGAAAACCACACCATGTTGCAGTAACCTGGCTCTAGGTGAAGCCGTACCACTGAGGGAAGCCAACTGTTAGAGAAGATCTCCCACGTTCTGCTGAGATTTGTCCCGACCATCACAAGGCCCAGGGTTTACCTACATGTGAACAGCATCATTTCCATTCTTCACATCCTAAGGGAAAAAGGACTTGCTGCAAAAATTAAAGAACATGGCATGACATATACAATAGCCACCATTAACATCATATTTATTGTTATTTAGTTGCTCAGTAAAACATATACAGATATGTACAATATGCATGAATACAGAAGACTGCACTTTACATATTAAAAAAAAAAA
>JACDJE010000004.1:6356413-6390236 GCA_016647715.1 Pavo muticus
CCACCTCCTCCCTCCCTCCCAACAGCAGAGCCAACACGCCACGCTTCAGCCTCCCATGACCTGTGGTCATGCCATGCCTCCCTTCTTTAAGGAACATGTAAACATTTGGCCTTGATGGTGGTGCCTGGAAGCTGTCGGACTGATCTCCTGCACTGGAAGGGCCAACCAGCCTCAGAGTGACCACGTCTGAAAGCAGAATCCAAGAAAGGGCCCTCAAAATGGCCCCGATGGCTTCGACATTCATTCCTTCCCACCCAAATACACCTTACCCTTTTGATGAAATTCCCAGTAACTAAATAAAAATGAGCCTAAGCCCTCTCTCGCTGAGGCTCTAACAACTGAACTAGAATAGCAGAGAACTTATTAACCCCATGAAAAAAAGAGCCTGGAGAAAATTCTCGCGAGTATTTCATAAACAAGGCCTATTCCCTCCTTTTTTTGGCCAAAAGACATCACTCCTAACTATTAAAATGCAAAAGATGTATTTCTCAATTTGCTACCACGCTTTAAGTTGAAGTACAGATTTTCTTTTAACATACACCAAAAAGGATCAGCAAACGGGGCCAGGAGGAAATGGAGCCTCCAAGGCCAAGAACCAGATGACGGGCAGCTGCCAACCTCCCACCTCAAGCAGCTCCTACAGCACGGGTCTGTGTGAGAACCGAAGATGCTGGGCAAGGCAGAAAAGGTTTTTCAGAATACAAAGGCTGCTCTGAAAGTAACGCCTACTATTTATTCCCATGGAAACTACAACAGATACAAAGATATACTATCTGATGGAGCAAATTCTCAACTTCAAAATACTATTTTTTAACATGGGCACCACCATTTTCAGTGCACATTTGCCAGTGATGAACACGAATCTGCATGCCACGTTCATCAACATCTCATTGCCAGCAGGAGTGACCCACTGTTGCTGTGCTGAAAGGCACCACCCACCCCTCACTGTGCTCACATCCACTGCTGGGTCTCCGTAAATGTTCAGCAAGCGTCAATGAATGTCAATGGGGGCCATTTTTTCCACATGGAGGAATTCCATTCCACAGCTTTGCTTCATATGCACTTCCATGTCAGACGTCATTTGTCAGACTGCCCCTCTGCTGCCATCTGTCACACAGCAGCAGAATTAACGGGATATTGGTGGAAGGTCCAACCTCCACTGCCGTACCAACTTCCACCTCTGATGGCAAGGGCCAACATCATAAAACTGGAGGCATTACTTTCAGAGCAGCCCTCTTAAATACGAGGCCATTATTTTAGCTATGCTGATATTTTCAATATGTTAAAAAAAAAAGAGTGCATTCAGTGTCAAATTAATGGAGAAAATGAGAACAGTAAAATTACCACAGGCAAAACAAGCTTTGTGTCAAAGCTCCAGCATGTGCTGTCTGTACCAACCACACCAGGCTATGGCATGAAATTATCCTCATCCTGGTCAGCACATGTACCAACTGTGTTCTGATCTTTGGCAAGAAGAAAACCATAGAAGTGCACACCAGCACTGGCACTGCTGACATCTGCCCCAGTAGAGCTGCCCCCTCCTCCTTTTGCTGTCGGTAATGTCACTTGAGTTTAGCAAGATTGAATGTACAGAAGGTTAGCAATAGGACTGCACGTAACCATGTTATTTAGCAAAGCAATACAGACAGTAAGGCCCAGAGGAAGGTTGAGCACTCTTTCTAACTCCTCACTACCTGCAAATCCTATCTGCCCGCTGCTCCCACTGCACAGCCCCCACAGCGGGCTGACGGAACGGCCCCAGTGCAGAGACCCCATCCTCTCCTCATCTCTTATGATTTAAAACCCTCAGAATTCTGCTGTTTTTACGGGCTTGTTTCCAATTTGTATTCCTACAACCAAGTGGAAAAATAAGTCCCCAGGGAATGAGAACAACTCTGGGATAGAAGCAGAGCTGCAGAGAGTAAACCAGAAAGGAAGGATGCTGAAGACCAATGGAATCAATGCATTTCTACTTACAGGAGGATTTCTCTTTAAAAGAGATTTGAAGCGTTTGATCCAGCATTCATTGAAAGGTCTCTTCCTGGTAGCACAGGGTGTGCATCCCTGACCTGAGGAAGCCTGAAAAACCTGTTCTCTGAATGCAGCAGGAAAAACTAAAAACAAAGAAGCAAGCCATCAGGCCTGAGCGATGGTACAGGAATGCCATCAGACCATGAACTCTTCCTAAATTTTCAGCTGTAAGTGCTGAAAGACAGTATCATATGTCCAGGCATGTGCTTTGCTGGGTTTACTCCAAGACACACCTAGCTTGAACAAGTATAAGCTGAAAAGATGAGAACTGAGGCCCTAATTCACCGAAGCACTCAGCCCACGCTTCACTGGATACAGAAGTCCCACTCAGTTCAGCACATCCTTAAGTGATTTGCTAGACTGCATTTAAAGTTAAACATGTATTTTGGTGAACTGGGACTTAACAAATCACAGGCAAAGAAACGTCTTCCAGAGTGGCCAATGGTAATTGTTATTAAACCTGGAGATATTTTATTGCAGGTCCAGGGAAAAGCTCCAAACTTTCAGTAGCATACACTATAAAAGGTACAAAACGTGACATCTTTTGGTTCCAAACCAAGTGCGTGTGAGGTGGCTCCAGCCAATTGCTTCAGGATAGGCAAAAATCCTCACCCTAGAGACAGCTCCAGCTTCAATGAAAAGCAAAGTAATAGTAAAAAATCAAGGTCCCAAACCCTCCATTTTTTCCAAAGTCAAGTCACTGACCACAACCATAACGGGAAATCAATCCATGCATGGTTAATAAGAGCACATTCAAATAACAAGAAATCCTGCCTTCTAAAACACTGTGAATCATTCTGAAGCCGTATATGATCAAGAGTGAGAATTTCAGACAGTGCTGTGGCCATTAGCATTGTAGGCAGAATTCCCTCCCCATTGATGTCTACTGAGAACCAGACTTCAAAATAATTAAAGGCCTGGCACAATCATCTAAAAATACAAAGCAGTCTTCAAATTCCATCCCTTGAGAAGGGACACAATTTGTGAATTCGTGAGAGAAGTAATAAATAACTCTAGAGAGGCTGACTCTTATTTCATAGCAAAAACGTAACTCCCCAGCGATGCTACCGAGCTTCGGGGAGCAGAGGAAGCCAGGCTGGCCTGAGCAAGGGTGGGACTGCTCACACTCCCTGTAAACAGAGGATACGCAAATAATAGCCAGCGTTACGTAAAGCCACAGGAGTGTCAGATCATCGTGTCATTTGTGTTTTTATCTGGTTTGCTTCCAGCTTTCTTCTCCAATGAGTATTATCTACCGAGACCAGGAAAGCGTAGTTTTCCTTTTATTGTGTTCATCTAATAAAAGCGTTCTTCACATGCATGGCAAAAATGGAGCCCAGCCTAAGTTTGGAAGGGTCTAACCTGGGGTCTCCCTGTCCTGGCAGATCAGGAAGTGCTGACCTTGGGCACACAGCCCTCGGTGTAGGCTGTCTCCAACCGTCCACCTACTGTGACCACACTGGGACAGCTGCCAGGGGAGCTAGGGCGGCTCCCACAGACAAGAGCATCACACCTCTGATCAACAGCATCTTCCTTCAGCTCAAATAGGGGGAAAAATGGGAGCTGTGCTGCAGTGCAGCCTCACAGTGGCTTTGGGAACACCAGCTGGATGCTGGGCCCAGGCCTAACCTTGCAGAGGGCACTGCAGCAGCCCAGCCCCACAGCAGAGCACGCTTGTTGGGCCGGGACACTGCTCTGCAGGCTATGAGCAACGCAGAAGGGGCTCAGTGCCTCTGGGGGATTGTTTTTTTCTCCAGCAGTTATAAAATAAAATGACAGCTCCAGGAACACCACCAGGAACACAGCACGCCTGGGAGCACGTGCACCCCTTGCTCCTCAAAGTGAGAGGCAGAGGAAGAAAATGCTGCTGCAACCTGGGTGTTTGGTGGAGGAGATAATGACTATTCGTTATTAGGTAAACTTCCTGTTAGAGCTATTTAGGGAATCATCTGTGTGCCTTCCCAGGCCATGCCTGAACCAGCCCGGTCATGACAGAGCTCCATATCTGTGTTTCACAAAGGCAAACAAACAAACCCCCGTCCTCACCTCGCAGAGAGATGGGGAGCAAATGAGGGAGGGAGGTGCAGGCTGAGCATTATTCATAACAAACCTTCATTTTCTGAGGAAAGGATCGCTGCCTGAATGTTCAAGAGAGCATTAATCGTTTGGTTTGTATGTGACTGGCAAAAGCTGGGTGTCAATACATAACATAATGATGACAATTTCATTTAACCGGCGTTTATTCCTGAACTGCTGTTCTTCAGGATTAACCATCGTAATAAGCACTGAGCAAAGCAAAACAAGAGAAAAAAAAAAAAAGCAATGAAGAAGAAAAGGAGGAGGAGGAGAAGTAGCATCTTTGTCTTATTATGACATACGTGACTTGGACATACGCTGAGATGAAAAAGGAAAAGGCTTCATCTATAAATGTATGCCAAGATTACAGAATAATGGGAAAAAGTGGTCTAGCAGGAAAATCTTAAGCAAAAGTGTGCTAACTGCAGAAGGGTTAACACTGGTAACATACTGTGGCAGAAGATTAAAAAAAAGTTGAGGTTTACTTTAAATTAACCCTTTCCAGTCCATATGCCACTAAGCAGGTACCAACCTAGAAAAATAGTCCACCTAGCAGTAGCGGCCCTTTGAAATTAAAAAGAGAAAAAAAATAATTTCTTTTGTTCAAGTCAGGGCGGCCACAAAAGTCCCAAATCTGTTGGAGATGTCCGAGTGCAGGGACCTCCATGTCGGCACCGCAGTCCGGCCCTTCGCCTCGCCCACGTCGTCCGTGCAGTGCACCGAGAGGCACTGCAAGTGGCTGCCAGTCTGCGCCGCGGCCGACGTCTTGCTCGGGGGAAGGTCGTGAGCTAGAAAGGGTTCACAGAGAGAGCGTTATGAGAACCACGCAGTGCAATGCGCCAGCGCTCACAGCACACAGCGACAGCATCCCAAGGCAAGCAGGATGGCCCCACTCCACACTCCCCGCTCCTCACCCCTCCCCGCACCGCATCCCCATGGAATTCCTTGCCCGACTCTCTCCTTTGCATGCACCACTTAAAGCAAGCATTCAGCGTGTCCAAATGTTCCAGATTTGCACAGCTAGCGATGCAGGTTCTATTGCACATCCCAGTGCCACCCACCAGCTCCCAGCGCCCCGAGTTGTTCATCGCCATCTCCTATAGAACAGGATTCCCTGTTCACCTCTTTTAGTGCAATACCATGACAGCACCCTCTTCCTTGCTGAAATCCATCTATTCTTGATTTCTCTTCCACTGCTCTTAGTCACATCGTCACACACAAAACAAAAAACCCCACATTTCAGCCCTCGCCTTGTAAAATCTGGACATTTCCCTATGCACCCTTCCATGGGGTCCTTCCCACAGCCCTCCAAGCGGGACATGCCATGACTGCTGGTGGCTGGGTGACACAGGGCAGCCTGTTTCCTCCTTCCAGGCCACACTAGCATGATGGCAAAACAAAATGCTCTGGAAGATAACAGTCCCAGGAGCACCTTGACTGCTGTGGGGTGTCTGAGCCACGCCAGCAGCCCCTGCAAGGAGGGCTTCTGTGGGACCAAACGCTGCCAGTAAACGGAGCAACAGCCCGAGTCGGGGCTAGAGACAGAGTCCTGACAGGCAGTCTGCATTTTCTCTATTTCACCATTGCATTCATGTTCACCCAGGGGATGAAGAGTTACGAGCAGCACTAACAGGCCCCACAGTTCTGCTCTGATAGACCCAGAGAATCTGGCCAGGGTGAAGACGATGCTGGAACACAGCACATATGCCAACAAATGCCTGTGAACGTTTAACCTCATTACCTCGTTAAGACTTTCCTTCACATCGCTCCCCAGACCCAAGCAGTGTGGCTTTAGTGCACACGCGGGGCAAGCCATAGCTGTTCCACTTCACCCACTGCTGCACCAGATACTGGACAGGAACCCCATTGCTCTGGTGCTCCGCTGTACCAATATCACATTCATCCTTAAAAGATAATCTTAAACTAGTCTTGAAGGCGCTGATTTCAACTGGAAATTGCTTTAAGTACTCAATTATAGAAAGTCAGAAATGTTCTTATTCAAAACGGTATCATAGCACCATACAGAGAAACGAACTGTAAAGCTGTGTGACACACCTCGAACTGTAAAGCTGTGTTACACACCTCGAACTGTAAAGCTGTGTGACACACCTCAGCTCAGCACAGCGGCGTGCAGGGTTCGCATTTCCGTACAACGTTCTCAATTACTGCTGTAACAAAAACCAGCAGCGCACAGGTGCCTTCTCAGCTCTATGTCCTGGAGTTGGCTTTGGACTTTCTCGTCAGTTTTGATAAATGCACGGCACCAACCAGCAGAGCTGGAGCACAAGCAGCTCCCCACGCAATAACCAAACGCACAGATTCCAAAGGCTGCCTCAGCGCATCCTTCGCTCAGACACTGACTTCTGCTCTTCTTTCCTGCTCCCCACATCCTCCTCACACCTCGGGCCTCCCCCCCTCCCCACACCGCCTGCTGCTGCCTCTCTGCAGAACAACATCCCCACCTCCCCGGGGCTGTGCTCCAGTCGTGGCCCTTCACACACCGCTGACAGAGCTGCAGAGCTGGTGTGCTCACATCCTGCGGGCACGGCGGCCCTGTGCAGGGCGAGGACTCCCCGGTACGTTGTTAACAGAGATGAGCGAATCCCAGGCTGTGATTGTGATGCCACTTCAGGGAAAATGCAGAGCAAAGAGAAACAAAACAAAACACAAAACAAACCCCTAAATAAATACTGCGGGGAATCGAGAAAGGGAAACGTTCTTCTCATCTGTAGTTGATCCCTTGCAATGCACAGTACTCAGTATTTTTTTATTCTTAGGTCTCTCTGAACGTACAGGACATGCTGGTCTCGGTACAGGAAAAGCCAGCGCCTTGAGATTAGTCTTTGTGACAGCAGCTTTCTTCCTCTGCTGCAGAAAAAGAGGAAAGAGTGCTACTTGCGAACTGCTGTCACAGGAGGCCCAAGGATATCTGCGGTGGTTTAGCAACGAGCATTTACCGTAGGATGCAAGAGACCAGCCCTTCAGCTGGGAGCACAGGGACACCGACTGCAATGGCAGAGAAAGCACATCCCCAAAGCAGGCACCGTGCCTCACCCAGACACCAACAGCACCCAGAGAGCACCAGCCAACAACCAAACAAGGCAGTTCTTATACCAAAAGCACCCAAGGAATAAAAGATATGCTTGTTTACTTGTAAATCAGTCAATTACATTGCCGTGGTCCCCAGACGGCACCTAGCTCAAAATCACTGTGTAAGGGCTCACGTTGTCTTGGTCTATTGCTAAGAGTGCAGAAAATGATGCGCTCAAATCCAAAATAAAAAGGCAGACAATGAGGGCTTGCAGGAAGGCTCAAAGCCAACGCCGTGTAAAACATTCCCACCAGATTAATTTTTTCCAACATTTCTGTCTTGGCAAAGCTGTGATGCTTTTCTGAAGAAACCCTTTGTATTAAGAAATGAAAGTTGCTCTGATCCACCTGATGAGAATCATGTTCTTAAGCATGAGAACTGCCTGATGCTCGTCCAAAACAGTAAGTTCTCCCAGCAGATCTGTTTCACCAGCTTTCCTCACTGCTTCTCTGCCTCATTCAAACCAGCAATGTCACAGCACCCGCTTCATGCCGTGCACACACTCCTGAGGGGTGCTGTTAGCTGAGACCGATGGGACTCAGCAGGTTAAAATTAGCTGGATAAGGCAAGATGGTGTCATCACTTCATTGCCTCGCAGTTGCTAAGTTTCAGATAAATCACTGTCAGTCATAAGTACACCTAATTGAAAGCAAGGAATTTTAAAACAAATTATGTTTAAACAATTTGCACAACTACCTCTATTAGCAACTGCCACTAGAAAGCTGGAAGCGTTATTGTTAAAAGCAATCCCCTCATAGTGAGAGCCACCCTACAGGCCAAAGCCCTAGAGGTGGTCTGGGTGGAGACTTCCTCTCCAAGCTGAAGGACATGACATGACAGAAGCCAGGATAGATGCTGGTACAACTGCCCGGAGGTGCTCAGGGCCAGGTTGGATGGGACCCTGGGCAGCCTGAGCTGCTGGGGGCACCAAGCCCATGGCAGGGGTTGGAACTGGGTGATCTTTGAGGTGCCCTCCTTAAGCCACTCTGTGATTCTACGATTGCAGGACAGTGCGTGCCCCTTGAAAATGGTTCATTTTGCTGGCAAATGTTGAAGTAGAGATGAAAGTTATAACAGTGTACACCACATTCCCATGGAAGGCATAAGTACAAAAGCAATGAAGTGTCTGAAGACTGAAAGGCATCTGGAAACAGCTCAATCATCACTGTATCCTCCCAGCACAAAGCTCTGATAAGTGCAAGTCCTGGTAGCGGCAGCCTCCATGAATCCTTTATGCAACGGTGGCTGTTAAATCCACTACCATAAATTACCTCCTTGTTCCACTTCTTATTTATTTCAACTCCTCTGTCCACAGCCATACTCTTCTAGAGCATTCCCCTACATGTTCTTGTGGTTAGCAGCTCCCTCAGTCCAGAGAGGAGCAAAGCCCACCCAGCTGCACCCATTCACCACCCTGGGATGGCACTCATTGTCGCCCAGAGCAATGGAGAAAAGCTACAGCGGTCCTACATCGTCACTGCAAGTATCGAGCTTAAATTTCTAGCACTGGAAACAATTGCTTCCTTTTATCTTGATTATAATATTCCATCCTCCCCATTACCCTGCACATAGCAACAACCCATGCTCTGTATTTCAGAGGAAGATAAAAATGAGAAAAACCCCACAGCCATGTATCCCAGCCCACTGTGCAAAATTGCTCACAGCAGAGAAAATTCCTGCAATAATCACTGAATGCCCTGAAAGTTAACACGAGGTTTGATTAATATTATTAGCTCAGCTTGTGCACAGGCATTTCCAAGAGCCAGCTACAACATCTGGAAGAGCTGGGTGACTATGGCAAAAAAATATTTGCAAACATTCATTTGAACATTGAAGTTAATTAAGCCTGGTCGCTTTCACACCCCTTACACGACTGCTTTCTGCCAGTACTGTAGCAAATTGGTTTATTGCAGTTCAAACTGTAGGATCTAGGTAACTATTCCAAAGTATTCTCTGAATAGTTTTGTGGGGTTCATCTGTTACAACACACAAAATCAAGTCTAAGAATTGCATCAACCAGTTACAACAAAGTTACCATGCTCCTATGCTTGACAGAGGCACGTGCATGCACAGACAGTTTCACATTCCTAAGTGCCTTTAAAAGTTTTGACTTTTAATATTAAAGCTTGCTTTTGGGCAGAGAAGCTATACAAGCTTTCAAACAGGCTTTGCCCATACAAACACATTTCAATCTCTAAGTCCTAAAACAAACAAACAAACACAGCACTGTAAGAAGACTCTCACCCAGCCTTCCCCCGTGCCCCTCTACCCCCTCACTATGACCCTCACACATTTAGGAAGCTGCTCTTTCGTTCTGGTCTATTTTGCAAAGGCATGCATGCATTCAGAAAAGAAAAGGCTGCTGTTTGTTTGTTTACTGAGTATTAATGAAGGAATGGTAACAGACACATGACGGAGCCCAACAAGGAGCACTGCTGCTGTCATGTGCACCATTAGTGCACAGTGAAGATACAGGGAGGAAGGCAAGCAGTTCGTAACCAAAAAATTCAGTGCAAACACTGCAGACAGGTTTTTCATATCAGCGCACAGGAATAACACATTTCCCTCTACTGAGATTAGATCCTGACACTCTCCTCAGTCTTGAGGACACCACATATATACATACTTCCATTCCTTCTCACTCCCTCCTTAGCCCACGTTAAGCTGCTCCTAACATCTCTTCCATCAGGCAGCATCTTCATCTGCATTTTTTAAACATCAGCACATCCTCTTAACTGTGACAACTCCACCAAACACTACAAACTCAGATGTGTCCTGTTTTTAGGTAAGCTAATCCCATTACGAGCGAGCTCACCTACAACGCTAGAATGCATTACATGCATCATCTCATGAGAGATGAGATTACTCGAGGAAGGCATGGCCAGTAGCCAAGGCAACTGCAGATGCTACACAGGCAACAGGAGTGATGCTACTCTTCAGGTGCTGCTCCTGTCATTTCTCTAATTTTTGCCAAAGCCAACAACAACAAAAGAAACAAGAGACACTGACAAGCAGGGAGCAAGAGTGTGCAATTACAGTCTGGTAAAGGTCTGGTTTGCAATGGGTTCCACTCTACATTTCAGCGTTGCTGCGAGATTAAAGTGACAAACAGGAGGTGAAGATCCCTGGAACGGCCACGTGCCGCAGGGCTTGTCCCTTACACATCTTCACCGGCTCTGACAAAGCCTCAGCCGCGGCTCGGCACTGCCCACAGTCCCATCCGCCCAGCGCAGCGTGGGCCCGGCCGCCGCCGCCCTCAATGAGCAGCCAGGCGTAAAGCTCCTGGATTGCCACTCATCTAGTTAAGGCTAAATCAGATGGTTTGGCCAAAAACACTATATTCCCTGATCGGAGATCAGCTTCCCCTCTACCACCCGATAACCGCTCTTAAAGGATGCATTAATGGGCTTCTGTTCACTCTGAGCCCGTTAAGCAGAGGCCAAGCTACCATAAGAGGGAATAGATTTGAGTAATGATCTCTTATGAGGCAGCAAACCTACATATAGTGTTTAAAATTATTCCCCTAGGACAAGATGTTTTTCACCAAATCTCCCACATGACAGTTTGACATATTGGTTCAGGCACATAGCTCTGCATCTGTACACACTACAGAATCATCTTTTTCAGTTTTCAAGAAAAATAAGGTCTGAAAACATTTCATGTCTCTGCACAGTGGACCGCGTCTCCATAGATTAATTCACTCCTAAAATGATATTTTTAAACACAACCATTTCCTTTCTGTTTATAAACAAACGAACCGTCTCCTCCCCCTCCAAGGCAGAACGGACCAAACCTCGGACAAAGGTATTTTCTTGAGCTTGCAGTGCATTTGTTCACCAACACAAACACGTCTCCATAAAAGCTGCACAGCTCGGCTCCCTCCCCCCCTGGCACCCCGCAGCCCTGTGCTGGGTCAGATCTGTCTCTTCTAACCTCCCATTTCTTAGGGCAGTGACTGGCTTTGGCTCTGGGCTCCGTGCAGCACCAAGCACTCTGCTGGCACTCAATGGAAAGCCTAACTTGCTCCATGACTGAAACCTTCTTACTCTGATTTTAGCCCTTCGCTTATTTTGTGTAATTGGTGCCATTTTTGAAGCCCATAAAATGCTTAAAGATGCAACGCTCCTCAAGATAACCAGAATTAAAGCAAAAACCAAAAGCATACATGGTTATAAAGGTGCACAGCTGGGGCCGACGGCACTTAATGAGGACCACACTTGAAACAGGGAGCAAGTGATTCCCCTCTGCTGACCAGGAATGCTATGCACAGACACTCCAACTGCAGAGTATTGGTCACATCTCATTCATTAACATTTCAAGAAGTCATTTGGCTTGGTCAGCCCATAGATTTATGGCAGGGATCTGCCAGCTGAGCTACAATATAAAAGCCTTTTCTCACAAAGGAGGGAAGGCTGTTTAGTCAAAAACGTGCGCACAGCTCTGAGCACTGCCCCACAGCACCAATACATCCTGCAAGCCAGAACCAAGAGCTTTGCTCGTTAAAGCTTGTGATTTTGCAGCATATAGACAAGACATTGCTCACTGAGCAGGAGAGGCAAGGCAAGGAGTGGCTGCCACTACTCACTCGGCTGGGAGCACAGCCCACTTACCCTTAATGTTGAGTCACTGCCCACCTCTCCATCAGACCATCAAGTCTAGCAATGTCCTCCGATTCTTAAAGCCTCTTCCTGCATAGGCAGCATGATTAATTGGAGGTGCCTGCGACTCTAAAGGGAGCATGTATCAGACCATGCTGCAAAGATGTTTATTTTGCTTTAAGTGGTCTCAGAGCTGGCATGGAGCTGTATCAGGGCTCGCTGTTTGCACAGAATTTAGATAACAGGAGACATAGAGTACCTGCTGTGAATACATATTGGCCTTTTTTCTGCCCTAGCCTCCTTTCACACACGGATTTTCACCAATGGAAGGATGAGCACACCACAACATGGCGGCAACCTAAATCCACGGCTGCATTAAGGAAGGGTTTGCTGTTACTGCTCTCCCTGATGGCTGTAGGGTTGCAGACAAACTGCAGATTCCTCCCCTGAAGCTCCAACACCTAGCTAGGGATGGATGCCACTTAAAGACACTCTGACTGTAGACACATGCCAGTGTCTGAAAAAAATGGTAAAAACACCACAAAGTAGAAAAAATACTAACCCAATCAGTGGAAATGGAAGCACTCATTTTATACACAGCATGACCTTGAAGACAGAGAACAAATGATGTATGGACAAGGAGAAAGACATCACAGTTCAAAAAACATGCGCTCCCTCTACCCAGCTGGGAGAAGAGGAAGGGGGGAAAACAGAATTCCCCTGTAGGAGAGCAACATGCTGTCCATGGTCTTACAGGACAGTATGAAACTGTCTACACCTATTTATCTGGAAGCTATTATTAAATTAGTTATTTCCAACTATATGGCTCTCTGAGAAGAAATACAAGCTCTGTATCAAGCATGGGGAAGCCAGATGTTCTGGAGAAAATACGTAATACACCTTGGGATAATACCAGCTTCTGTTCCCTGTCGTATGGCATGGGTGGGAAGGAGGGGCAGGGGTACAGTTCACTGTTTTTAACTCATATCCTTCCTCTCTTTTGGCTGCCACCAGTTCCTCTTTTCAGTTTAACACGGTCATGCTCATGCCGGCTTTACTGCAAAACAAGCAAACCACACAGGGAAGTTAAGTTCTGACTGCCCCCCGTTTTGAAGAGGCTGCTGAAGAGGATTTTAGCTCACGTGTAATAAAAGACCATTCTTGCAAACCAGACCCCATCAGGAGCTGCGGTGTTGCAGTACTGCTTTCTGCAAGGCTAGTCCTGCCTTCCCCAGAGCAGACAAACCACTGATATGTAGCAGCGAGTGAAAGCTGAGCTATGACAGCCCAACTTCCACCTGTGGCCTACGCTAATCCAACTGCACGGCTTCTGAACAACTGGTCCATCTCCCAGCCCCGCCACCAATGCCGTGCTCTCCTCAGTCCTGCACGGTATGAGAAGCTAAAAAAAGCAAAGCAAACCAACTGCCACCAGCAGTCAAACTGTTCCTAGGCAGTTCCAAGAGAAAACAAGTGGAAGTCATGAAATTGCAACATATCAGGAGAGCTGAATCAGCTGCGATGGGACATTTCTACGCTACCATTTGGAGGCCAGTGACTCCACTGGGAGTTCTAGAGTATTTACTGTGGCCTGAACTGATGACAAAGCAGAAAGTCACCCTGTCCTTCCCTCCCAGTTCGTAATGCCAGCAGAGGCTTTCTCTGTGACTCATTTTGAGGAGGTACGCATAACGTAGTGCATTAGTGAGAAAGCAGATTCTGTTCTCTAAGCCAATAAAACACTTGCCATTTAGAAGACTGCCATTCAGAAGAGACTTCTATGAGCTCCAAGGCTCATCCGGGTGAATACCTGACAGGTACCAGTGCATTCTGCACCCCTTTTGGCAAGCAAACTTTCAGTAAAGTCGTGTCTTCCTAAGTGCCCAGCAACTATCACAGTGACATGGCTCCAACTTGGCACTGGGACCAAATAGGCTCAGCAATGAAACAGAAATCTCTACACACTTCTCAGTGATAGCTGTCAGAAAACACAACTGCACCTTGCACTTCTGTTCAGCTCAGAAAGGACTCAATGGCTTAAATCCTCCCCCTCCTGCCCATTACATTTACATTCAGACGCAGTATTAGGAAAACAGATTATGAACAGCTTCTCTGAATGCTCACTCCAAAGGACGGCAGCTTTTTCAGCCATGTCTCTCTCCACCTCTGCATCCCATATGCAACACGAAGAGGAGAATTCCACAGTAGGAGTGAATATTGGCTGACTGATCCCATGTTTTCTCTCCTGTTGGCGTACATCACTCACTTGCAGTAACTAAATGCTTTCAGCCTATTTTCACCAAAGATAACAACCCACACATCCATGACGAGCAAGGAAACGCTGGATCTTGCATCCAGTACTTTCAAATGTATTTCATATGCAGGCAAATTACCACACGGCAGCTTTACGCACAGCTCCAGACCACGTGAAATCCATCTCTTAAGAGTCAGAACACAGAAGCAAATAAAAGGTTTTTTTTAAATATAAATTTCAAAGTGGAATTTTCTGCCCACACTGAAGTCAGATGGAATTGCTCAATATGCACTCATAACTAAACCCAATTCCTGGACACTGTTTAGTATTATTTCAGGACAGACCCAAACTGAAATAAACTCTACCTAAATGTTCTGCCTTAAATGGCCACCTTGGCATTTAACAAGGAAGTGAGTGGATGAATGGTGACTAACACCCTCGGCCCTGCACAGCACCACTGGCCACCAGCAGTCAAAGCTCTGGGGAGCTCACCATTGGTCACAGGATTGCTCTGAACTCTCACCAGGTGCTGACCCAGCCTACAGCCTGAAATCAGGTTTTATTGACCTGCAAGTTGCTTTCTCCTCATTACGATGGCACTTCTCAAAGCACATTAATTGACAAGAAATAGCTTGGAGCTGGGTATGCTGGCTGCTCCGGCACCACTAACTTGAATCTTAGCCAGAGGATGGTAACAGAATGAGCAATTTTTACTCTAACAGCCAACTCATTCTAAACCAGTCCTACCAATGTAGTAAGCTTTGCTGCAGCTCATTTCTTCTCGAGGATATGCAGGTCAAAAATGGTAACATCACCTTCAGACCAATGTGAGTTTCAGTACACAGAACGGGCCCGCAAAAACAGCATAAAAATGCCCACTGGCACTAGCAAGGAAAGTGGGTGTATTAATGGAGTTTGTAAAGGCAATGAATAGATGGTGATTATGCACAGAGTGAAACAGAGAAAGAAACATGTAAATTCCAGCTTTCCCTCATCAGATTTGTGCAAGAGTCTACATAATTGCTGAGAAAAAAAATAGAAACGACAACACGAAGTAGGATATTTAAGCCCTGCAAATTATACATGGAAATCTCTGTTTTCCTTAAATGAAAACAGAATGAAAGAAGAAGATTCCCTTCAAAGAACTTTGTTTGTGGTCGTTTAGTTTCAGGATGCAAATTAAATGAGTACTTGTTAGCCTAGTGAAAAAAAAAGAATTTGTCTCTGAAATATTATCAATCTCTCATGAGGAGAAGGTTTGGATACAGTTGGTTGAAGCCTGTTACGTATATAGTCATCCTGTTCCCAAAGAAATCAATAGGAGCTGCATCCTCATATCCCAAAGTCACATCTGCATCCAGCTTAGCTGCCAGGGCAGGAGCAGTTCGAGCCCTCCGGCTGCTGAAAGTTCATCCATCAGGTCCTCCCATCTTCTCCCGAGTTCTGCCTGCATCTCCTGCAAGTGCTTCTGCCGTATCTATAATTCACAATTACGAGAGCCCATAATACAAAACTGCCACAGGCAAAGTCAATCACTCCCAGGGGTCTCACACATCTGAGGCTCTTGCACACCAAGAAGTGGTGATAACGTACATTAACACTCTGGGTTAAGCCACATGAGCTCAAGAATATTTGTGAAAATACAGCTGCAGTTTACCAAAAGCTTACAGTAAGGTAGAATAAACAGCATCCAGGATCTTTAGCTATCTCATCCAATTTGTTTAGAGCATTACCTTGAAATACATCTCACTGCCCTCTAGGATACCACCAATTTCAGTTTGTTGGTCTTGCAAGTAGTGGTTTATATGAGGAGACCTTGCGAAATGGCTTCACTAAAATCAAAAGGAGTTCAAGCAATTTCAAAAAAAGAGATCAGAAACTTAAGAACAAAGCTTGGGTCTCATCCTAATAACCCACAGAGGGACGTGCTACAGATGGACACTCCTTGGTCCACCCCAATGAACACAGAAGGCAGAGAAGTACCACTCTAAAACCAATGGCTTTCCAATTGTGATTTGCTAATTCCTAGTAATTTGTGAACAATTTCTAAAAAGTCTAAGAAAAGTAACAGGAAAAAAAAACACATCAGAAAGCTTGAATGTGTTCAACAGGGGCCAAAATCTCTGCTGGAAAACTTTGAGGTGTTTGTAAATCAGACTGCTGCTGTGGTTGCAAAATGCACTGCTAAGTGCTTGCTGGGTCCTTTCTGCAATAGAAAAATCTCAAATTCTGGTATACCTCAAATTTGATTTTGGCTGCAAGAAGAGATGGAAATGTTGTTGCCAAATAATAGATTTGGTGCATTCAGAAAGATCCCACAAAATAGCAGAAAGGTATGTTGATTCAGCTGGAGGTCATACATCTGACTGAGGACCAGGGCCTGGTTGAACAGCATGTTTTAAAGTTAAATTTATCTGGAGGAAAAACAAAAAATACATTATCAGATAGAAGAAACACACAGCCATGTGAAGGAGGAATGGCAGTCAGGGAAATACACCTTAAAAAAAAAAACACAACACAAAGAAACCTGGCTTACTTAGGTAAGTCTCTAAGTGCTACTATTAGGATGAGCTCATCTTTTCCTTCCAGTTGTCATATCACCATGAAGAGTCTTCATGAAATTCTCAGAATAGCAGCAAATCAGGAGCAAATAGCTGTTGGAGGAACAAAGTCATGTACAGACAGACTTTCGCTGCTTTCCAGCTGAAAATTAACTCTAAAGTTTCGAAGGCCTGTAACACAACGGAACGGGCCAGTACAACACAGTGCTGATGTGGTCTCATCTCTAAACCTAAAGCTAAAAGTATGGGCCCATATTTCCCTTCTAGCCGCATGCTCGTGTGATTTATGAACCACAACAATTTCAATATCGCTGGAAAATGAAACGATGACAGACAATTAACTTTCCACTCCATGCTAGCAGCTGCGTAGGCTCTGCTTTAGAGCAATCAGGGACAAGAACTTCAGAAGTGCCAACTTCCACTTAGTGACTGTGCTGGAAGAGCAGGGACGAGGGACAGGACGGAGCAGCACCAAACCACACAAGTGCTGACACACTAAAGCAAGATGCATACCTCACAGCGATGGGGAGTCTGTATAGGATTAGCAGATGACAAATTACAGTTCACTTCTGTCCCATATGCATCTGCATCTATTTGTTAAAACTGCTGTTAATCTGGGTGTGACGACAGAAGGACCGGCACCATAGAAAGGTGCTATGAAGGAAGGGAAGATCTCTCAGTTGTATCAAAAGATTCCAGGTTCACAGGGGAAAGCTCCACCAAGGAGGAACCTCCAGAAAGAGATCCTTCCCCAGTGGCAGTCAGCCCTTCAATGAGGTCTGAGAGAGGTGCAGCCAGGCTCCACCCCTTCTGGTCACACACATGAATTGCCTTCACCTGTGCTCTCAGGGCAGACTGGGTCCTTTCCCCAGGTGCTCCATCAGTGGCTCAGGCCAGGATTCAACAGTTCCCATAAAGTATACACAATACCTGAAATTTATTTCAAGACCTCTTACAGGGGCTAATCTGGGATCTATTATCACAGAGATAACCAGATATCCTGACGTTAGGAAGAATATACTAACTGCATAGCTCTTCCTTTTACACCCATTACAGAAGCACAGCCGTCCCACCAGAAGGGAGTCCCAGATCTCCCTTGCTCACCCAGTGCCCAGATGAAAACCCTCCAGACTCAGTCACTCTCTCCCCAAGGCTCAGCCAAGCAGCACTTTCAATTGAGTTAACAAAGGAGTGGTAGAGGAAGATAAGTTTAAAGCAGATACAGTATGCAAATAGCATGAAGTGATACAAGCACAGAATGTTCCTCTGTAAGCACAGGTAGAGAAAGCAGCAACTGTTTCACCCATACTTGCTGAGCTGTGGACTTGCAGAGGCACAGCACAAGCAATGAAGGAGACAACTGACACATCCCTCAGCCTGGTGTGCTCTAGGCATGGCGGGAGCCAGCCAGAGCTGAATGCTAGCACAAACGGCCTCACTCTTCCAGACACAAATGATAGCATTACTCAACTCACATAAGCTAACACAGGGGAATTTGCTATGGACAACTCTTTACCCCTATAAAAAGTAGTTAAGTAGCACAGAATCATCTTCTGGGTGCGTGCTAATTAGATAACAGCAAACAACCTTCCCATGCACATGGTCTGCAAGAAATGTAAAGCTTAGAGACACCATCATAAGATCAGAAGCAAAGCAGAGAGACCAAGATCCCTTTGTGAAAGGATTCTGCTCACAGCTCCAGCACTCACCGGGCTGGGTGCTCCTACACTGCTCCCCCCGCACGCCCTGCTTGCTGCAGGGAGGCCCACTGCCTCAACACACGCAAGCTCCAAAGAAACACACTGCTGCAAAAATGAACACATTGCTGTGCAACAGCATAAGGACTACCTCTAGTCTTTACAACTATCTCAAGAAGGGCACTGCTTCTACTTCGTCGCTCGGTCAAACAGGGCAAGATTTTAAGCACCCCAGTTCACTACCACAAGGCAACAAATAATCTCCACCCCACAGCTGACTCACACGTTCCATTTGCACAGGCAGGGTGAGATGCAGGTGGTGCCACATGAGTCACACCACCAAAACCCTCATCCAGCCTCGCCACAAGCCAGGGCTGCTGTGTGTTTAACACACTGCACTACATGCATCTTAAAGCATGTGAGACACCAGGTTAATTGGCCAACGTCAGAACTGGTTATTCTGAAGGTAAGAGCATTCAGATTGTGTTTTAGACATCTTTTGAGTGGCAAGCTCCAAGCCACACCGCTAACCAAAAACGTGTCTTCAAACAGAAGCATCGCACCCTCGTGGATGAATGCTTTGTTTCCTGGAAAATGCGCTGAGAAATAGGTACCCATAGCAGCATTGCATTAAATCATTCCATCCTCCATCCTTCCCAGAGGTTGTATCCATGCAGCCTCATCTTCCAGATGCACAGCTGCCAAGACAAGATGAAATTTTAAGCCTGCTCGTCTTAGATAAGAGGGTGAATGAAATGAAAGCAGTAGTACCCATCACCAATTAGACTACGAGGACATATGCATGACAGAAACCGAACCCAATTTCTTAATGTGCCCATCTTGATCCATATTCCTCAGGCCAGCAGCAGCAAGGCGGCTGTGCTGGAAAGAGTTAATCTTGCCTGGAACATATCTCAGATTTCTCAGAAAGTCAAAGACTGCAGCTGAAGCCGGGCTGACTGCTCCCCTGCCTGCCTGCAGCCTGACCCCTGACATTTCCACTCAGCTTCTCACTGGCACAGAAAACTTAACCATACACAAACAAACAGGTTGGGAGGACAGATAAATGGAACGCAGGAGGAGGAGAAAGGAAAGATTTCTCCGATTTCTTTTAATAGCTGTGATTAAATAATAACAGCTACCACCAGACCTGGGTGAGGGGCTGGCATTTATCAGTAAAACCCTGAAGTCTACGGCAAGACATCTCTGTTTAATTAATCCTGAAAGGGTCCCTTCCCCCTTCCCCTTCCTAGGGAGGTTTGAGGATCCACACATTTAAAGATACAGTGAGTCCTTTTTAGGCCTTTTCTTACAAAACACAAGGGAACAAAGCGCCCGTTCAAAAACACAGCTAGGATTTACAAACTCTACTGCAAAGAATTCTATCAAATGAAACGAAATTGGCAAACCTCAGCGGAGAGGTTAGCTTTTGAATTAGTTGTATTTAACCCTCTGAAGCAATACACACATTAAGCAATGCGTTTTTACAACACCCTGCTGTGAGCGTGCACGGAAGGATAGCAGACAGGCCCGCAGCCACCCGGGCTTTGGATCGGCCATCGCTGTTAGAGCAGAACCACGTTCCAAGGGAAGAATCTGTTCAGCGCTTGGTGCAGCCCCACCACCCCATCCTCACCCCTTCTTCCCATCCCCCTGGTGGCATCAACATCACTCCACAGTGGAAGAGCATTCACATGCACACAGACCACAATTTTATCCATGCACAGCCAAAACGCGGGACCCCATCTCCTGTCTGCGTGCCTTCATTTTGCTCTGGGAGGCCCTTCTGGAGAGCCACCGCCTCCGCAAGCCCCTGCCCTTTGATTCTATCCGCGGGGAGCAGGGCAGGCAGCGTCTAGCAGCAGCGCGCTCAGCCCCGAGGCCAGACAGACACCTTGAAACCAAGCAAGCAAAGCAACCAACCCACTCTTAGCTCGCTGGAGCGGAGCAGTTGGAGCCGTGCCTCCAGCACTCCCGCGCTGCGTCCTCCCAGCCCGGCACACAGCGGGGCAGCGATGCTGAACGCGGAGCCGCGCGGCGCTCCCAGCACAGCACCAAACTCCTCCTCCTGCTGCCGAACGGGTTGTCATTTTCACACGTATTCCTTACAAGTTGGCCGTCAGCATTCATCCTTTCCTCTTTTTCCTGCTTCTCAGTAACCATCAAGATGAGTGTTAGTGCCTTTTTAACCTCCTATCCTCACCCAATTTCATTCTCCAACACGACTTTTCTGAGGCTTGCCCAGCTTCAGAGAAGAGCAGCTCAGAAAATGGAAAACCGTTGTGTCCCACATTCATTTAGGAACACACTAAGCAAGATCTGTTTTTCTAAACCCATTTTTTCATTCTCTTTTTTTTTTTTCCCCAAAACTTTCCAGAAGCTGAATAACCTGGTGGTGGAATTGCAGATATTTATTCTTTGTGTGTGTGCAGTGTAAATTGCCAAAGCAGCAATGGGAAAGAAGGAGAAAATTTTGAAATAATGATTTCTGATGCAATCAAAAGTGAGAAGTGGGAGAAAGGGTTATTTTCAAAGCACACGGTCTAATTTTGGAAGGAAGTGATATATTCTGTAGGATTTAAAGAAAAAAAAACCCTAGGAAGATGTAAAATCAAAACCTGCTATTTGTTTGACTATTCTTAAATACGTTTCTTTCTTACAGAAGCACCGGGATTGGGAACGAACTGCGATGAGCTGCAAAACGTCTCCATCTATCCACACACCAAAAAATGGCTATGCAATGACAAGAGACAATTCGGTATTTAATCAAAGACAGAATCCTGACGTTCAAAAAGAAAATGACTGCAACAGCAGGGACTTTGAAGATGAGAAGGGTATTTTTTTTTTTAATAGAAACAATGGCCATCAAGATTTTTCCTGTAACAACCAATGCTTAAATGCATAACTTAGTATGCAGCGTGCCTGCCAGGTATAATTAGTACCAAAAAAAAAAGAAAAATAGAAAGAAAAAAGTGATGCGTAAGAAATTCATACTTACAGTAGAAAGGAGCAGCATTCTATAAATGGTTAACCAGTCACCAAAGGGCAGCAAACCCTTCTGATGACAGACACGTTGCTCCTAGGGCACCACAACCAGCCAACAGAGAAGCCTCAGCGCAGCCCACAGCTTGGCCATTTCCATTTCATTTTCCTTCTAAGACACCAAGTTGCTAACAATAAGATGGCTGCACAACACCCAGACACTCAGGTTTAACACTACTTTTCACCTCGGGAGCAGGGGCAGAGGTAGTGCTGCAGTGCTGTTTGGTGCACGGCAGATAATCAGGACCTCTGCATTTATTTGCATGTGGTTCTGCCCTGCAGCAAAACAGGGCCTCAGAATCCATCAGGAATCAAGAGCACTTCTGTGCAATAACAAAAAATGGTGCTGGGTGTAACACTATGCACTCCACATGTTCGACTACCAGAAATGAGAAAGCACGACGACTATCCAACAGTATTTGTCACCAAGAGCCACTCTGTGCCATCACTTTCGTGGCTTTTTTAACATTTCCTTATATACAAAAACTCATAGAGCCAATGCTCCACCAGTGCAAAACTCACACGTTACAAACAGCTACACCCAAATATTTCAGTGTTCGAAAGCTTTGCTTCCAGGGAACAGCATATTTGGCTGTAAGAGCCACGATCTGCAATACTGGCTGAACTACTGTGATTCACAAAAAGTGAATCACAAAAAGGGAAATTTTGTGACTGAAGGGAGAGCTGTTATGTAAGCCCTGAAATAAGGACTGTAGTATTTTTCTCTTCTTTGATCGGAAGATTATCAGAAGACTGTGGTGAGACTAAAAATACACCTTTCCAAACCAGAATTCATACTAAGCACAGTGTTAGTTAGGAGAAAGCCAGAAAGGAAACAAAACAGTGCTAACTCACATCGGTAACACACCGACACGCACTGAAAATCACAAAGGCTTCCAACTTGGAGCGTGCAAACCAGTCACTATTCGCTGGGGAAGCTTGAGGACACATTCTGAGCAATGAACTGAAGGATTTTGTGATCCATCTCCCAGAAGTTTGCACATCGCTGGGAGCAGGGAGAACCTATTGATGCAGTTTGTTTCTGCGTGAACACGATGCATGAAACAGTAACTAGTGAAAGAGCAACCCACGGTGCTTCTTCAGATGGCAAAGAACAAGTTTCAGTGAATGCAAAGAAGGAGTGAAGACTTCCTTTGCCCCCGCAGCAAACACAAACTTCCTTCCTATAAAGCACCAAAAAAGACAAAAAATTCCCAAACGCATGCACACGGTGACGGGGCATGCATACTTTGGCTGCGTGGATAGCAGGCTCACCTAAGTGACGTGCTTTAGATCATCTTCAAGAGTGTTTGCGTTGTAATTCCTGCCTGGCTTTCTAAATAAACAAATACAGGCTCATGCAGTTTCCTTCTCCGATTGTGTTCCTGTACGGTTTAGGTCAACAGCAGCGTTCTCACTGCCTGCAGTTACAAAGGAGCAGGCCTCTTGCACACAAGCAGGGAAGCAAAATTTGGGGGAAAAAAGCCATTACAACTTCAGTACGGGAAGCCTGCAATGGCCCAGCTAGATTTGGGTTTCAACTAAGGCATCCAAAAATACATTTTCAAGCAGAAAAAGAGCTCCAGAGAGGTTTTGCAAGTAATCAGAACCGTTTTGACAAAGTACGGCCTTATGTTCCTTCTGTATTTCACCTTTTGGAGGGTGTCCCAAGTGAAAAGTCTTCAAAGAGTAGTTTGTCACAAAAACCATGGAAGTGGCTGCTCGGTGCTATTGCCAAAGTGCATTTCCACTTCAAACATGGAGGCTTTCAGGTGTATTCATTCCTATCCATATCGTCATCGTTCCAAGGACTGTTTGCACCTGGGAACTATTTTATTAGTACTGTGAGAATACCCAACAGTTTCTTTAATAAAAGCATTTTCCTCATGGCAGCTCAGCGGCAAGGAGCTGCTCCAAGCTCCTTCTGTTAGCCCTATGCCTACCACAGAGTTTTGTCCTCACCATTAGAGCCCTTTTATTAAAAGGAAACAGTTAAAAAACTTGATTGTATGCCTTGATTTGCTATTGCTTGCAACTTGCTATTGCTTGCAAATTGCTATATTATTGTATATTGGCTGGAAAGACTGCTGTAACCCAAACACGCACGCGTGTTGCACGCACACCTGTATCAATGGGAGAATCGCCATTACTCACTCACATCACAGAGCTATTCCTTCTAATCCAAGGAAAAGCTGCCAGAAGGAAGAAAAAATACCTCGGCTTTCACACGTACAAGCTAATGACCCATGACTGCACGAAGCCAGAGTCGGTGACAGCAACGCATTGGGTCCTGCTTGTGATATAATTGCTCTAAAAAAGAAAGCAGCACAGAAATACCAACACCACAGATGGAAAGAAACTCCTGTCTCCCAAAATTAGCTCTGTGCGTACTCCCCCACGCTGCAGGATCTCCAGCCTGGATTGCTGAGGCACAGCACAGTGGGGCAGCTCCGCTCCTTGCAAACATCTCATTGGGCAACGCGCTGGGAATGCACAGTGGTGGTGTGAGCAAGAGATGCCCCAAAGCACACATCCTGCAGAAGGGACGGCGAGGCAAACTGTGACACTGTCTGAAGCACACACCTCAAACCCACCAGGCATGTTCCAGAAGGTTCCAAGGTGGCCTGCAAAGGCCTTTTCAGCTGGAGGGTGGGGGGGGAAGCACTGAGGATTAAAGACAGATCAATTTTGCTCTAAAATTTTAAATGAAACACTCCTGTTTTGGAAAGAATTTCATTAAGGTGAAAATATAATACAGAAGTACCCATTTAGAAAGAATGTGCTATTAATTCTTAGCAGTGTGTGTGAAAGGGAAAATTGCATTTTTATCTAAATGGTTTTCTCTGCATAATCCATTTACGGTATTCTTTTACAGCTCAGTAATGGGAACTTTTCACATTTCTATTTGGGCCACACCACTGTGGAAAGCAGGAGCCATCTTTAGAAATGATTAAAGCACAGCCCCCCCAAAGCAGGCTCTGAGAGAAGCTCCACAAAAAGAGGGCAAAAGGCAAATAAAGTATGTCTTATAGGATGGGAGAGAGAGCAGAGGGGAAAAACCCTCCATCTTAATGACGTAAGCCAAATTTTTGCCAAGGAGAGGAAAAAGGATGTGGGTTCGGTTTTTTCTAATGGAGAAGAAAAGGTTTGGTCTTTTCCTTCTTCTGTGTATGAAGCAAAACCAGCTCCTCTTCAACGCAGTCAATCCCAGACATATATAAAATGGTTTTGTGTTATCCCTGAATGACTGCACGGGAATATTCGGAGCTATAGCAATAGTTACCAGCACATACAATTAAACAAACATTTCATCGTCGTGAACAAACGCTCACTTCTCACTGCTAAGAGATCCATGCAACTTGAAACTAGATAGAATCTAAGCAATCATTGCCGACCATCGACACGAGGATCCAGGTTTTCCTGATGCACCGCCATCAGCTAAAGGCAATGAGCTCAAGGCAAAGTGAAAGCAGACTCAGAACTGCCCACACCACACTTGCTGAGGTTTGCTCCATCTGATGCAATGAAGGGAAAATAGAAAGTGCAAAGTTTTAAAAATTCTAAATTTTAGAATCAAATGTCTGAAGCTCAAACACCAAACAAAGCAGCATGCTGGCGTTGTGTCTGATACACACAACCATTCTCCAAATCACGCACCAGGGCTCACAAAAGAAGTTAAAGCAGAGCATTTTCTGAGCGCTGCTCATTTGATATTCTTCACCTCTTCTTTTCTTTTCCCGGGTTGACTTTTTTAGCTTATTTCTGAAAATCAGTGCAACAAATCATTTTATTCTTCAGAACAGATAGATGTAAGTGCAGCAGCAGTGTAAAGACAATTGGACAATGAACAGTTTTTGTTCCCTTTACCTCGCCATACCTCTCACTACAATGCAGTAATTACAGGAATCTACTCCTGTTTTAAGCTTTACAGTAAGCTCTTTCCAAATTTAAGGCCAGCAACCAACCCTTCATTACGCTTAATAGGTAGACATAAAAACTTAATTACATCACAGTCTCTCCACCTGTATGTTTCTCCAGCTCCCGGAGTTCATATTTGTTGATTCGAGGACGAGATTTTTAATCTGTTCTGTTCCATAACATATATTTGAGAATTGGGTGTACAAAGTGGCCTAGAAAAAAATTCCTCAAAAATACCAAAGGATTTGGGTAATCATTTGAGTAAAACTTCACTGCTTTGTTAAAGGAAAAAACAAAAAAGCAACGTTTGTCAGCCCATGCAAACGAGATTCACAGTGCTCCAGCAGCAGCAAGACGGCCCTTGTCAAGGAGCTCAGGGCCCACACCTGCCCTGCAGCCCGGAGCAGTGCTGCACCCAAAAGCAAATTAATTGCTTCATTCCTCAGACGTACCTCAGTTCAAGTAAATTCAGCAATGCGGTGCATCCACAGAACAGAGTGCTTTCTCATATCATATAGAGTCCTATTTTGCATGCACAGAGTTTAAAGCAAAAAGCTGAGCTTACTGCTGTAGCTTTCCCTCTGATTGCTGCCCCAGCATCCCTGCACCACTTCAGAGCCACCTGAATTCAAACCCATTTTGCAGACAGCTACCACAAATAATAATAAAAAGATGGCACAAAACATCCTGTTGGCTAAAAGCAATAATAAAGAACGAGGAGGAAGAAGTCACTCAACAGTCTCTCTTTTCTTTGGTAGTCCTCCTACCTCAAACTTGATAACGTGACATTTTAATTGTGATTGAAGCAGTCCTCATTTTTGCTCTGCCTCTAAAATCAAGGACTTGTGCAGAGAGCAGCTGGAATTGGGATGCTTTCTCCCAGCGTACAAAGAAAAGCATGTGCTTACATTTAGAGGTAGAGAAGGGAACTACAGCATCCGACAAGAAAAAGCAGAGAAGAAAAATCACACCGATTTTATCTTCAAAAACACACTCATGCTTCTGATTTGTTTAAATCAAGGATGTGTTACAAGTGTTTGACCCAATATCCAGCAACAATAAAATCTGTTCCATCATAAAATAACAGCTGTTGTGCACTTTATATGATAATACTATTTTTGAAGTGTACCAGAATTATTGTCTCATAGATTGTGGTAATTTTCATTGTGATTACAGTGGAATTCCCTGTGGGGGGTGGGGGTGGAACACAAACAATAGGCACATTTCTATTATTTTCATGCTTTTAAAACAGTTCTTGGCCTGAAATTTGGGCTACTCTTCAAACTGGGCAAAAAATGAAGAAGTTTTGCAGCGTAACATTGTGGAGGGAATAAAAACTAGCAATGCAAACGAGTCGGACCAAAAACACCCACAGCAATACACGCAAGAAGTTATCCAGGTGTCCTGGAGAAGTGAGGGATGCCCTGCTTGTGGCAGCATGGCATCGGGACCGGGAGCTCACATCACAAGAACAGAGGTGCCACGCCACTGTTAATGCCAACAGCTGAAGCCATCGTGCGCATGCATTGCCTGGGGAGGGTCTGCTCCTTCCCCGGCCCAAGAAGAGAGAAGCAAAGGAACACAGCCGCGATTCTTCTACCCCTGGGTTTCTGGAGGAGGTGATAAATATTTCCCCATCGCTTCAGTTTCTCTTTCTGTTGCTCGGATAGAGGAATGCATTCAGCTTACTGCACTCACACGCCCCATCAAAGCGCCGCAACTGCTGTCTTTTTTTCCAGGAGAGGAGAGAGAGAGAGTGGGACCTTAATACAGACTCCACCACGATCTAAATGGAACGCAAAACCAAGCATCCATAAGCAGAATGACTTGACCAACTGTGCCATCTAGCCAAGAGCCGGCAGCACTCACAGCGCTCAGCCTGCTGTAACCCCGCAGACCATCGGAGCGTCACCTCCAGCACTGGGCGGCAGAGAGGCGCTCCCCGGGGACGGACCCTCGCGGGGCTGCATTTGCATTCCTGGTTGTGTGCTACCTCCCACCCACCGCCACCCCGTGCCTCTGTGACCGCGCTCAGCCAAGAGCAAAAGGCTTCAAAATGTCACAGTGGAGGAAGGTGATCGGAAAGAGAAAGAAAAACGGGAAGATTTTTCTAGGAAAGAGATGCTCAAATTCTGACCAGCTAATAACCCCGGCCCAGCCTCCATTTCCTATGTGAATGGATCCATTTACATCTTCATAGCAAAATGGTTTCAGGGTATTTCAAAGGAAGAAAAAAAAAGAGGTCGTGCCGTTCTTTTTAAACTGCATTTTGGGAGCAGCGAGGGGAGGAAGGATGCGGCCGTCCCCAGCTTTTGTACATATCTGCTTCCCACCACAAATTAAGATCCTCGCTCTCAAACCCACGGCGTACTCTTAATGAGGGGATGAAATGTTTTAGATTTTTCCTCCCTTTACAAATGGCCGCTTTTTCAATTAGCTGCGCTTCCTCAGCCTCGGGATGATCTTTCTATTAGCAACACAAACGCTCTCGGATATTTGGCAAATTCTAATTCGCCAAATTAATGAGATGAAGACTTAACTCTAAAAATATATATTTTGTCGCACCAAAAAACCGCGCTCTCACAACCGCTCTCTGATTAAAAGCTTCTCTGTGATGGAGAAGACCAAGTGCTGAAGGCCCAGCAGCCAGAACTAAAGCTAAGAGAGTTAAGAGAAGAAAAGGCAGCACCTCAGTGTTCACATCTCGCTTTTAAAGGCTCCAAAAAGAGAGATCCAAGAGGTTGGGCAGTGTGACCGACAGAGAAAGGCTGCACGCAGCCTCCAGTACGTTCTGCAAAGGACCAGCAGAGCTCCTCACTGCTCACACGTGTGCTGTTTCTGTGTTTGCTCTCAAATAAACTGTATTTATTTTAATGCAGAAATCTATCGAGGCAGCACTTAAACACAACCAGATTGCAGCTTCCCAAACCGAAAATGCTCCTTCAGACAAACCTCAAAAGCTAATAAAAATGTGGACGGTGCAGTGTCATGCACTGCGTTTTTAAGCTCAAATACTAAGCACGCACAGATAGATTTGCTAAAATTAAAACCAAACGCACACGACTTACGCAACGACAGACACCCAGCACGAGCTGAGCACACAGACAAGGAGCAGTCCACCCTTGGGAGCTACAGGTGACCAACACACACATGCACCCTGGGGAGCGAGATCCCCGGGATGTGGCTCTGAGGATCGGCACATCATCCATAACATGTATTAAATTTGTACCAAAAAAAGCCTTAGCATTAAGAGGGCCCCCAGTAATTAGTAATGCCTTAATAATCAGTGATGTTTTAAAGGCGTCAACCAAAACAAAAAGTTTTGCAAAGGGAAAGCAAAGAATGAGGGTATTTTTACAGAAGCCAGTTGTCTTATCACTACGTGCAAAATAGAGAAAAACCTGCTTTAAGTGTTAAAAGCTGAAAAATCCAAGATGGGGAAAGCCAGGGTGGACCTTGAATCCCAGGAAGATCGGACAGCCTCACTTATTTATAATTTCCATAGGGTATCTCCACCCAAAAACTCATGGGGAAAAGTGCAGAAGCAAAGCACACACCTCACCAACAGGAGCCCCCTCTTCAAAACACCCCTCAAGCAAATGAAACGAGGAATGCTGCGCTTCAGAATACCCACCCCAGCCTTAAATATCCCCCTCAAAATATAGGTGTGCGTTTACAGATGAAACTTGGCTGCTTTTGGGGGCTCGGATTTTTAATGTGGAACAAAAAGGCACAGGGACAGAGGCAGTGCCATGCGGGGCCGCTGGCACCTGGTAACCAAAATGGGAAGGCTCCCACAAAGCACGATGTGACCGGTCACTTTCTCTAAGCGTGCTCTAGGAACGAGGCATTAAACTGTTCGGATTTGGGAAATCCTGTATGAAAAGCAGCACGCACGTTGGGCCACCTGAAGATTCACTGTAGGGCCGGCTTCACATTTTCCGTGGATACTCTGCCACTTTTAATATAAATACGTGTGATATGAGAGACTAAAAGCATACAGCGATTTGCCTAGTGCTAACATTTCGTATGACCACATACAGATATTTTGTCATTTACACATCCCCGTTATCCCACAGCTGAATGGGCCATTATAACACAGCAGACTTTGCTAAAAGAAAGTACCAAGGTGCAGAGCACGCCGGTGATGTGTGTTAATTCTGACACAGCCGCAGGTCTGTGGATGGGAAGGCGAATGGAGCGGCCACGGGAGGAGCTGAAATGCCAACAAATTCACACACTTATGCATTAAGTACTGCATTATAGCAGCTATAGCAATATTGCAAACTCTCCCCTTCTCTTTCAGGCAAACAAAGCAGCATCAGGAAACACACATTCATCACCGCCGAGTGCACCGAGCGCAGTCAATGAACTCACTTCCAGCAATCCTTACAATGGCACCAAACCAGACACTGCTCCAAACGCTATTTCAGCGTGTGAAACACCCCACGACGTATCTGACACGCTCAGCCTCAGCCAACAAACCTCAGCCCCCAGAAAAACCCTCTCCGAATTTAGCAGTGCTGACAACAAAAGCACACACCAGGAAAAGAAAGAAAACAAAGGCTCCCAGCGCCTCAGCGGGACAAAATCTGTCCTTTGTGAATACGTTTGGTAGTAACTTACACACGTCACCCACTGCTGCACCAAGAGTTGTGCCCTCCCGGCTCCCACGAATGATAGGTTGGGCGTTACGATGAAATATGAACACCAACTGAAGGATGAAGCACAAAGCAGCGCTGCGCCCAGCACAGCACGACGGCCGCGCAGCTATCGGACCGCGCTCTGATTTTTGCCATCAGCGCCTGCACGGCTCTGGGTTACACGTGGATGTCCTCACCTGGCACGCACAGCATGGGACCTTCCAGATGTCAATTAGAAACGAAAACCAAGAGCCCAGTAGAACTCAGTGAATGGGTTCCTGGAGAATAGCAATCAACACCGCACTGAAGGGAAATCGCTGTGCTTCAGTGAAACCAAGCAAAGCAAAAAGCTGCTAAACTGGAGCTGGTTTTCACTTGAATTGGATCGAGTTGCTCTTTGTCAGCTAGAGCCACGCTACTGGAAGGCAACAGGAGCTCTCCAGGCTGAGCATTGTGATGTTTCTCTCCCGGCTGTAGCTGCACGGCAGAGCAGAGCGTGATGTTACAGATAGGGGAAGGAGTGATCAGCCTTCACCAAAGAGGTGGTGGTACAAGAAACTGTAAGTCAGAAAATCCCTGACTGAAGGTTGCTGCTAAATAACAAAGTGCAGGTGAACTGCAGTCTGAAATACCATTATCTGCCCCCATCTACCTTTAAATCTCACAACTCACACAGACTGCCAGGTAATTAGCTAATTATTTCACTATCGGCATGAGCATGAAATAAGAGTTGAATCATAAGAAATGCAAACGGCCACGAAAACAACTCAAACAAGTTGTCTCCCCCAGCAATCCGGGCATCACCCGCGTGTGCTCCTGGTGTTGCTGAGTTTTAGGGAGCTTCTCAATCACAAAGAGCCCTCTGAGAGCCACGGTGGAACCGGAGCCCTTGTCCTCCCCCCCACGCACATAGCAGAGCAGAGCAGCACGAAGGCAGAGCGGAGCCCAGCGCTGCAGTCAGCCCCGTGCACTGCCGTATCCACCTCCCCCTACCCCTGCACCCAAGGAGAACCAACACAGATTGCAGGTTTCACCATCAGATTCAAGCAAAGAGCATTTCCTCTCCTGCTACATTGTGTGTTAGCACAAGGAACTGTATACCAGAGAACAACAGTTACAGAAAATTCTCTGCTGGCATCCCTGAGTTTTGCCATTTGAACCCTTCCAGTGACCGAAGGGTGAAACCAAACAGTGCCTCTGTCCACTGCTGTAAAACCAGCTGGCTGTTTTCTGCCTCCGAAATACCCAAACCCGTCCTTATATAGGAGCCCCGATGGAATGGTTTCCTTCTGGGTGATGAGCTGCTCCAACAGCAGCGCTGTGCTTATCGCGACCAGGGACGTATTGCTCAAGATGTTACTAAGAATAGTGGTGATCCAAGCGCACGTAGGAGTGCTGCGAAAGAAGGCAGCGCTCCACACCACACACACACACAAAACAGACCGAATTTTAAGCCAAGCTGCACTTTCAATGAACGTGCAGACTGTTTGCTGTTGGTTTTTTGGTTTTTTTTAATCTATGGAATTGGGGTTTATGGAATAAATTCCCCTTTTGCAATCTGTTCTTAAGCACAAGGCGGTGCGTTCACGGCTGTGTGTGTGTGTGTGTGAGGGGATGTATGACGGAGGGAGGGTGAGCGCGTCTGTGTGCCGAGTCTGCCAAGGTGGAACTGACAGGAGCTGTGATTTGTGCTAACTAGCTATTGATCCAGTCAGATCGAGATGTTGTGTACAAGAAACAATAAAAGAGAAGGGGCCAGGAAGGATGCTGTGTGCAACTCCATTTAAAAATGGAAAAGAAAGGCCCCAAACAAACCAATTTATGTCCTTGCCTGGGTGAAGCACGGAGAATGCTGATGGGCTTCCTACAGTCTGCTGTGCATGCTAAACACTCCCGCTTCAAATGAGAGTCTCCTGAGCTGGGCATTAACCATGAACAAAGAGACAAACAGTGGGGGCGAGGATTCACGCTTCAGAAAGCCGAAGCTGGAGCGCCGAACAGAACTGGGAGTGGGGAACTGATGGTGCCCCAAGCACCTGAGCTCCATCTCATTTCCCAACACCTTTCTTAGTGAGATTACCGAGCACAAAACACAATAAAAAGTCAGTCTGTAAGACCTAGCGTAACAAAACCAACTCCAAACTACGCCGTCGTGCCAAAACAGCAACTTTCCTGGGCTGAAATAATGCATTTCTAGCATGTAAATCATGCACGTCCACTTGTGGCACGTCGCACAACCGCCCTTGTGCCCTCACACATGTGTGCCTATTCTAACATCCCCACGGCGGGCAGACGGCTCTAAAATACGGCCGTGAGATGACAGGACAGAAACCAACTGAATCCATGATCGCCTTTATCTTAAACAGCCTTTATCATAGGGAGCTCTCCATTAAAATATTTTTTTCAGAGCTCGGAGAATTACAATGCCCCGTGGGCACGGGGAAGGATCAAAAATGACCATGAATGCCAAAATGAAACATCAGCCAGCTAAGCAAGTTTTACACCAGCGGACTCAGAACCCGAATTTAGATTTCCTTCCTACTAAAGAAATAAACACCAAGAGCATCGCCCTGCTACCCGGCTCCTGGCACGTGCAGAAAAATACCTGAAACTGGAGTGGGATCACTAACAAATACATGTTCTCACAGCTTGGGCAGATCTCTCTAACAGTTCGGAGGAAGCGGCTACAAAGCACAGCAGGTGAGGAGCCCCCGAGCCCCCCCCAGCGCCTGGCTGAGCCCCCACACCTCAGTGCTCTGCAGGTGGCCACTAAGCTCAGACCCACGACCCGGGGCCCCGCCAGGCCATGGCTGCTTTGTCCCCAGCACTGCGGCCCCACTGAGCTACGGGGCAGGGTGAGGTTGGTGCGTGCCTGGCAACCCCAACAGCAGCCCACAGTAACCCCCCATGGGCCAGGACGCGCGCGGGACAGCGGATACCTTCTTTGCTGGGGTTCGGGGGCTTGGGCTTCTCCCACGGTGCCATGGGCTTGTCCTCCTCCTGCCCCTCCATCAGGGCCTTCTCACCAGGCAGGTACCAGGTGGAGTTGTGCTCCGCCATCAGGGAGTCCAGGTCGATGGTGCTCATGGTGTTCTTGACGCCCTCCGAGCAACACCCGCCCAGATCACTGTCCCCATTCTGCCCCGCACACTCCCCCTTTTTGCTCTTCAGCCCCAAGGGTTGGTCTTCTGAGATGCTGAACTGCTGCCGCTGGAGCTGGATCTGCGCCTGCAGAATCTCCAGGGGGTGGATCTCATCCTGGGCCGAGGTGCTGGTGGGGGTCCGCACCTGCTCCATGCCCGGCGTGCCGGGGTGCGCGCCCGCCGTGCTGCTGAGCCCATAGCTGTCGGGGGTCGAGGTAGATGTATTGAGGAGGCCAAGGGCCAGGGGCTTCTGTCCGTTGAGCAGCGCATGCTCCCCGCGGGGCAGCTTGGGCGAGCCGCCCAGCAGCGGGCTGCGTGTGGGCTTGGGGCCGGCGTTGTCGGAGCTGGAGGACACCTCGTCTTCGTTGCCGTAGCTGGTGCTGACCTCGTCGGCAAAGTCCACGTGCGGGGAGCTGCCGTCCGACTT
Source organism: Pavo muticus (assembly GCA_016647715.1). Classification (NCBI taxonomy): domain Eukaryota; kingdom Metazoa; phylum Chordata; class Aves; order Galliformes; family Phasianidae; genus Pavo; species Pavo muticus. The sequence continues at coordinate 6,389,895 of JACDJE010000004.1, forward strand.
GGTCACGCTCTGGATGCCGCTGTCCAGCGAGGACATGAGGTCGGGCTGCTCGCCCAGCAGCAGCTCGCCGCCCTTGCCCCAGGAGGGCGAGGTCAGGGGCTTATCGTGGGGCGTGCCCCCGCCACGCTCCGCGCCCGCGGCCCCCGGCGGACCCCCCGCGGCCGGAGGCGCCGGCTGCCCCGGGCTAACGCCCGCCCCGCCGCCCTCCGCGGCCGAGAACTTCTCAAAGAAGGTGCCGGGGCTGACGTGCCCGCTGTCCCGTTTCCGGCGGCCCCGCCCCCGCCCGCCGCCCGCCTTCCCCTCACCGCCGGCCGCCGGCTCCAGCGCGAAGCCGGGCGAGAG
>JACDJE010000004.1:6393225-6515083 GCA_016647715.1 Pavo muticus
AGCGATGCCCGCCCGCCCGGCCCGGCCGTCGGGGCGCGGAGCGGAGCGGCGGGATTCGGGCGCCCCGCGCCCGGGAGGTGCCGCTGCCCGGCGGTACGCGGTCGGAGCCCTCCCGGTAAGGGCTGAGATAGGGGTAGGCGGCCCCCCCCGGGTCCGGGCGGCGGGAGCGGAGCGATCCGAGCGCGGCGCCCCGGGGATGAGGACACCGCTTGGACCCGGGGGAGGGCGGGGATGGAAGTGGCACCTGCGGGGCTCGCAACTCGCACGTGTTCGTAGTGAAGAAAAAATAGTAATAAGAAGAAAATGAAATTACTCGCACCAAAAGAAAAAAAAAAAAGAAAAAGAGAGGGAGAGATCTATAAATAAGCGGCCGCGAAGTATTTGTGTATGGCAGCAGAGTTTTAAAGGGATTTTTTTCTGCAGGATCAGGATGCCGCGCTGTGATTAAATATTGATTTTGTGTAATTAGTTTTCATGTGAACTATCCTCCTCGCTGATGGCTTGGAGATTTCAGAACGGGAGAAGAAATGGAATCGGACGTGGAAAATATTACTTAGCGGAGGGACGGGGGTGCTCGGGGCCGGCGGCGGCACAAAGGGGAGAAGCGAAGTTCCGTCCGCAGCGGGTAGGGCGCTGACAAAGCGGAGCGGCGGAGCCCCGCAGGCGGAGCGGTTCGGATCCCGCAGTTCTGCGGTTGCCGCAGGGCCCGACCACCACTACCACTACCACCGCTACCACCGCCACCACCACCACTCCCCCCGGCCCCGGGGCTCCGCGGGCGCTGCTCCGGCGGCCGCCGCGCGCCCCTCTGCGCCTGCGTGCGCGCCGTCGGAGCGCGTCTTGCGAACGGGCGCAGCGCCCCCTGGCGGCCGCGCGGCGCAGCTCTCCGGGAGGGCCGAGCGGAGCCGTCGGAGCGCGGCGTGGGGCGCTGCGGGAGCTCCCGCAGGGCTGGAGCAGCAGCGCGGACGGCTGAGCGCGGTGCGGGGGTCCCGGGGAGGGGGGGGGAGCAGTTCCGACTCTGCCTTTAAGGCAGACGGGGCGCACTCTTCTAATTCGTAATGTTAACAGTGTGTTGTGTAAATGTTTACTGATGTCCTCTTGATCCAATCTTTCTTTGGCCACAGAAGCGTTCAACTTAAATGGGATTTGTTTTTAAGTGAAGAAAAGGGGAAAAGTCTGGACTGAGCTGGAGGGGGCTGTGAGCGCTGGTGGAGCTGTGGGTGTCTCTGTGCACTGTGAGGAATGGGACCGGATATGGCCTTTGGGGACCCTTCCAACTCACACCATTCTGTGGGTCTACAAAAACCTGAAATGCAGCAGAGCACGGAGAGCACTGTAAATGGCAGCGACACCAGTGCACAGAGGCACTGTCAGTGTGTTTGTGCCAGAGTGGCACAAAGGTATTTCCCACTGAAGTTGTCACATGCCCGCTGGGCAGTGTACCTGTCAGGAGTAACACTGGATGCTAATTACTGCTGTAATCACGTTGGATTCCATTTGCGGCCGACCCAACCCTTTTTATCGCAGCTTTGTCATCACGTTTTTACACAGCCGCTTCTCTGGGGAGACGGCCTGGGCTCCGCACCACGGGAGTGATGAGAGCTGCACAGCACGGCTGTGGAAGGAGCGAACTCACTGCTGCCGGCGCTGCGTTCCCACTGCCCGGAGCTCCCAGCACTGCCGTGCGACCTCAGGCCGATGTGCCATCACAGCTCTGCTCCAACTCCAGGGCCGTTGCCTCGAGGGCGCGTCCTGCAACAACAATTCACGCACATCAGCTTCCATGTAAACGACCAAATCCTTTGGCAAAGAGCTTTTCAGCGATGAAGAGGCTCACCCTGTTACTCCGCAGGTAGATGCTGCGTCCATTTGTTCCTCAGGCAGAAGCAGCGCTGTCTGTCGGAAGAGCTGCAAAGGAGAACACACGTGTGGGATGGAGACTCCCCGGGTCCGTGGGCTGAACACCCCACGTGTTCCAGCACCCCGAGCTCCTATCTGTGCCCAGCAGCAGAGCCCTGCACTGCGCACACCAGCAGAGCCCTGAGGCTGTCACTGCTGCCAGAGCTCAGGTACAGAGCGCCCGAATGGGGAAACCTCTCCTACCCTGCAGCAAATAGGGAGAAGCCTGTCCTACAAACAGTAATTTTACTTTCGGTCTTTGGGTTTGGGCCATCTTGGGGGGAAGGAGGGAAAGGCGTTATTTAAATAGCGGTAGCTGCAGGGGATTATTTTCTAAATTAACAATAGCCGTCGCCGCTGCCAAATCCGAAGTGGAGAGGATTCATTGATTTCGACTTTCAAGACAATGGCGTGATTTGGGGTTTCGTATTGCAAGCTCTGCAAACCAAATAGCGGGGTTGATTTAGGGAAAAAAAAAAAAAAGAACAATTCAAACGCCATCAATTCATCAGCCCTGAATTCAGCCCTTTCCACGGTGCCAGTCCGACTTGCACTGAGAAAAGTCGCTGCTCAGCAAAAAAAAGGGAAAAAAAATCCCTTTTTAACAAAATGAATGCATCATACATAAAACATCACGGAGCATACAATTAGTAAGCAAATGTAAGAGTTCAGCTCAGTTCATAATTATTCAGCAAACCTATTCAGGACGATTTTTTTTTTTTCCTCCCTGCAGCAATCAACTGTGTGGGCTCATTACCACTGAGAATCTAAGGAAAAACCACACATAACTGTACAAAACAAGCCCATATGCTGGAAAACTTCAGCTCGCCATTAGCAAGGGGCCTTTTGAGCCGTTCCATCGAGCAGAGGCGCGGCTTGCTTTCCTGTGCCGCTCACACCTCAGCTCTATAAGGCACCGTTTGGCTGAGATCAGCCTTCAGGTGTATCAGTGCAACCACTGAAAGGCACAACTGAGGGATAAAAGTGAAACGGATGACACATTTTCAGCTGGACGAGGCTGTGAGCACTGATGGAGCTGTGGGTGTCCCTGTGCGCTGCAGGCAGTGGGAACAGACGGCCTTCGGAGGTCCCTTCCGACTCCAACCATTCTATGGCTCTGTGGTTCTACACATTTGATTGTTGTTGAAAAAAACCCCAACGAATTGGCTCACATAAACACCCCAAAGGATTAGTTAGGCTGCAGGAACTGTAAGGGTTTTATATTTCCTGAAGTAAGTCGGTGAGACATAAATAACAAATAGCACCTCTCTATACGGATAATCAGTATTTCACTCGGTATTTTACGGTGGGGTTTGTATGATTGACTTTGTTCTGCTGTTTTCTTAAACCCGAAGCAGGTGGGATTTATGGCAGCGTGGTGGAGCAGGAATGAGCTCTGAGCATCTGGAAAGTCGGGCTCACCATGGGCGATGCCAGAAAACCACTGCGGTTAATTCATTTTTCATCATCTTATAAACCGAACTATTGTGAAAGGAGAAAACCAGAGGCGATTTCGTAAGGTCTTGATGACTTAATTTTCCCTGAGCGTTTGGTTCACGGAGCGCTCACCTTGGTGCTTTCCTTTTACATACAGACATCAGGTGCTGTTTTACGCCATGTCTGCAAGTTCTTCTCCTCTGCCACTTCATAGAATGGTTGGAGTTGGAAGGGACCCCCAAAGGCCATCTGGTCCCACTGCCTGCAGTGCACAGGGACACCCACAGCTCAATCAGTGCTCACAGCCCCGTCCCCTGCCCGTGGCTGTCTGCAGGGATGGGGCACCACCACCTCTCTGGGCACCCTGTGCAGTGCCTCACCGCCGTCAGTGTAAGAAATTCCTCCTTACATCCAACCCAAATCTCCCCTCTTTGAGTTTGAAACCATTTCCCATTGTCCTGTCACTACAAATCCTGCTAGAGCATCTGTCCCTTCTGACCCACAGCCCCTCTGGGTGCAGGTGGCACACACCGGGCTGCCCACCACCAGCACAAGGGGTTAAACGTCTCCTGCCATCCCACAGCAGCGCTGCTCCGGGATCACATGGACAAAAGGGCCGATTTAATCCCGGCTGCAGACGACTCACATTGTGCTCCCAGACTTCGAGCAATGTCAGGCTATCAGGTTTCCCACTCATATCCAAGGCACAGCCCGAGCACAGACGGGAAACAAAGACCTCTTTGTTACCGGGGAAAAAAAAAATCCCCCGAAGATATTAACAGCACAGCAGAGTTCAAACTGTTAAATGATTCAAATATTATTTAATGAATACATTCGAAATGAGGTCTCAGAACCCAGAACGCTTTTTAGATCATCATTTACAGAGAGCCCGCCTCTTCGTTTACTTCTTTATGAACTCGTTGCTGTCAGGTTTTAATTATAGCCATTTTGCTTCCGGGATTTTTCAGGGACTTCACTTATTGGCAGAGTTTGGTTCTCCTCATTACGCTGCCGACGGGGACGGCTGCACCTCCCAGTCCTGGCATTCCCTCCCAGGGGCGGTGGTGCCCCATCCCTGGGGACACCGAAGGTCAGGGGACGATCCCAGGGCAAAGATCACTCCGGGACATCACAGGTGCCAGTATAGGAATACTTGAATAATCAACAGGATGGCTTGAACTTTCACAATCGATCATCATTTGCTCAAGCTAATATTAACTTTGGGAGACGCCATTATCTACCAATTAACAGAAAGCGAGAGTAAATGCATGCTGTAGCTAATTGCCCAACACAAACACTGCGCATTAAAGTCGCTACAGATAAGGCTTGATTTGAATTTGAGGACTGTGTAAAGGTGCTGTTGCTTTTCCTCACCCAGCAGAATTCCCAGGACCTCATTGTGGCCTTCCAGCACTCGAAGGGAGCATATAAACAGGAGGGGGAACGGCTGTTTATGAGGGTGGATAGTGATAGGACAAGGGGGAATGGTTTTAAACTGGGACCAGGGAGGTTTAGGCTGGATATTAGGAGGAAGTTTTTCACCCAGAGGGTGGTGACGCACTGGAACAGGTTGCCCAAGGAGGCTGTGGATGCCCCATCCAGGCATTCAAGGCCAGGCTGGATGTGGCTCTGGGCAGCCTGGACTGGTGGTTGGCAGCCCTGCACACAGCAGGGGGTTGAAACTACATGATCACTGTGGTCCTTTTCAACCCAGGCCATTCTATGATAAGGGCCATGGTTCATTGTGTCAGCTCTGACCATTCGGAGCTGCTGAAGTCCCCAGGAGATACTTGTTTTTAAAATCCGTGGCTGAAAGGGTTAGAATGTTTTCTAGCAATTAGAAACTGCTGCGAGCTGGCATTTCCTGGCTGCAATTTAAGTGCTCGAGAGATAGGAAGACACTTTAATTGACTGAATGCTATTTATCTTTCTGTTGTGCTAAAAGTTTATGGTGCAGTCTTAAAATCAGAGCAGTCCGAGCGCCGCCCGCTCCACCTCCCAACACAAATACACGCAAAGAGGGAAAGTCACAGCACGAAGCGTGGCATGCCGCCTTCATAAAGGTAAATCAGTTACAAACGTGGGGGTGAATCACAAGAAAAATGGCAATACCTTCCCCGAGCAGCGCATGTTACCTTTATACATCTCACTTTCATAATGTTGTATCAGCAAAAAGCTTCCGTGCTTCCCTGTTCTCAGTGAAACACACGCAGCCCTTGCGCGTCCATTCAGACCGCGCTCTTACGTGCAGCCAAGCGATGGGTTTGAAAGGTTACTGCAGAATATGGTTCACAGCAGTCTACTGCAGTGAATAAATATCATGTTTACATACCCATTATAACGAAACCATGTTGCACTTCCACTGCTTCATGTTGGTTTGCCATCTGGAACTCCAACAAGCTGAGTGGTAAAGGAAAAAAAAAGAAGGAAAAAAAGAGAGAGAATTCAGTTTTGCATTTACAAAAAGGAGCCGTACAAGTTTTGATTTACAGCAGCAGAAACCACCACCTCAGCAGCAAAAACCCATCCACACAGTCAGAGCTGCTTCCCCGTTGGCACACAGCCTGCCTGGTATGCAGGGCTCGGCCACACTGCGTGTGTCTGCTGTGATAGGACCAGGGGAAACGGCTTCAAAGAGGGGAGAATGAGATTGGACATAAGAAGTTTTTACACTGAAGGCCATCCTGCCTGCATAGCGGGACCATCCTTTCCTTGCAGGGATAGGATACAGGATTAGCAGCATCTGTAACATAGGAAGACAGCCACAACCACAGCACCGCTCAGTTCCAAGCATATCACATGGAAGTGTCTGCACAACGCTTAGCCTGGCACATTGAAACAGACATTTGTAACATACAAAGGAGGAAAACCACCTTCTCCATGCTCCAAATGGCCACAAGGCTCCAGCCAGGAGTTACTTTGCTCAGAACCCCAAACCAAACAGCTGACCCAAGCCCTCCCCCACTGCTGCTAACCTCAAGCACACATTTGAGCTCACACCACCGTAATGCATCCACAGATGACTCCCACCTTCCTACACAGCCCAATACAGCGAAGCACCAGTTCATGAGCAAAGCACAACTGCTAATACCTAAGACAAGAGACAGAGCATTTTATCATCAAATTTATTGAAATGTCATTGAGTTTCGCTGTAGGTCACACCAAAGTCTGCCAAAGCCAACTAAACGTTTTACATTCACTACAAGATTCTCTCAGATTTTCACAACTAGTTCCGTATTTCTGAACTTGTAGGGCCACTTCCCTGTTTGTGTTATGAGTCCCATAAACGACAGAGAGACTTCTATTCTACCACTGGAAAGAGAACGGAGCCCTTCTGTTTCCAGGCTTGCAACAGCCCTCCTTGCAGCAGAGCCATTAAATGGAAGTGTGTGCACATACGTCCACGTGTCTATTTACAAAACCAACCTCCTGCTGTCACAAATATCCATTGAACTGTTCCTCCACAGAGGGAAAACAGAGAACCCCCCACACTTTGCAGCACGGAGGATGAAAGCACCCAGGGGAGCTGCCCAGCCCTGGCAGCAGTGGATGTGCTCACCTGGCTTCAAGTTCAGGCAGATTTTGTCACTGACACGGAGGAGAAATCAGATTGCTCCTTCAGTAAGAAGAGTAAGTAAAAAAATGGTTCAAAATAGAATGGAAGTGATATTATAAAGATGGAAGCTTAAGCAAGGCTCGTCCTACCGAGGTTACTGGGGGTACTGGGAGGAAATGAGGCAGCAATAGAACTTTACCTAACTAGTGTTTCTAAAATAGTTGGTCTCTGATCTAGCGAGCATGTTGGTAACGTATGTCTATGAGATGCTCTACCTCCATCTCTTAAAAAACACTGAAGATGTTTTCCTATTTGAGAGCTATCTACAGAGGTCTTTATTACACTGCTTCTCAAGTATCTACCGACAAACATCAGAGAAACATGTTAGATGCTACAATTTAAACTTTCATCATACCTGAAAGTATACATTTCTTTTTAAAGTGTATTTTCAACATGAAAAGAGCTAAAAAAGTCACCGTGGTATTCCATTGTGTGATGTGTGTGAAATCAAGACAATTTGCATAACTTCCAAAGTGAACCTCTGGAAAACAGCACTTTCATTATCAGCGTTACGTTAGAGAAGGTCTCTGCCTTTGCTGGCACAGCGTGGTGAAGAGGTACTCGATGGGTCTTCTTGCTCTAGAAAGCTGCTTCTGGAACGCTTCAAACTGCAAGCAGTTTATAAATCACAAGCCGTTTTTCCTTAATCTTGCCAATTTTAATGAAGAAAAAACATTTGCATTTCAATGTACAAAAGTCCAATAAAACACTTTTTTTTTTGCTTTGTGACTGGTGGGTAAGGGTTGGGTCAAACTTATTTAACAGTAAAAGTCTTCCGATTTCCACTGCAAGCAACTTTGTTCTGATGGGACTAGAGGATAACGACCACCCAGAAATAAATAGCTATAAATACATTCATTGTTCCTATTTCAAAAGTTATCCACATAGGGAAGACATAAAATTGAAGTTAACATAATTGAATCTGTTTCTTTACAGTGGGACGGGGCCGAGGTGTAGCAGAGTGACTCAGAACAGGGGGGGAAAAAACTAGGGCATAAATTGGTCCAGTACTGACATTCATGAAACATACCAGTTAACAGAATTCTGCCGTTAATTCAACCTTTAAATGACTCTACTCAGTTGATTTTTATTTGCTTCAGGTATACATAATGAAAGCAGTTTCCTTTGCATCTTTGCTGAGGACAGGTATAGTAGTACCCTGGAGACACTGTAAGAACCCCTTTCAGTATGCATGTGCGTATATATAATTATATACAAATAATCATGCATCCACACACACATTTGTAATGCGACACTGCATGTGACGGTTAAATCCATCATCATTCATCATTGGCAGCACTTGTTCCTCTGACTTGGCCTTGATTACGTAACTGTGGAGAAAGAAAACACACAGGTAAGCATTAAAAGCTCCTTGAAACTTCAAGTGCCAAACAGGCAGCTTAATTAATTAATTACAACAGGGCAGGGCAGTCACTGCATCACCGAGACCGAGCAATTCTGAGCAAAGCAATGCAAGGTGTCCCAGGGCCCTCACACAGCACAGCAGACTTTACAGCTGCTGCTGCTGGGATCCCACCTGTGGCACCTCAGCAGTCACAGTGGGATCAGCACTAATAGACACAAATACTCAGAACTCTGCCAACCTCAGGAAATGCTGCTTTCTGCAGTAACTCTTTTTATGCAGCTTAATATTTGTAAATGTCCGTGTGGAACTGGATTTTAAGAAGTTAACGTGCTTTAAAGATGACAGTTTCCCTCAATAATGTGGATTAAGGCCACGTATCACAGGACAGTGACTCCTGCAGGTCGTGCCCAGGAAATTATTTGTAGGCTTCATTGCTCAGAGCCAGCACAGTGATGACAACGGGTCATGCACTTTGGGTTTCTGCACTAGCAATGCAGAAGGAAGCAGGTTCTATGGCCAGGGTGTAAGGCATTCTGCCAACAGACCAACTACCTGTGGTTGTTTTTTACAGTGGTTGTGTGCAGAGAAGGTCTCTCATGTCCTCTGGACACAAAATGTCTCCTCCAGCTGTTGATCACATCAAGGATCTCAAACAGGAAGGAGCTCGAGGCCCAGAAGCATTATCTGGTATCGTTCTGCCAGCAATTCCCATACATATATCAGTCACTTTTCTCCTTTTCCATCCAGCAGTTGACTTACACAGCTTGATTTGCCTCAGAACCTACAGAGAACTCCTCTAGACGTCTGCAGCCAATGTGCCTCGAACGGAACCCTTCTTACGCATCTAAACGTAAAATAAAACTGTGAGCTACCACGTAAAGAACCTATCATGCTGTTGGTTAGTAAGAGAGAAGTCACAATCGACATGGCCAAGGCTACTTCCCCTGGCCAGGACCAAAACCAAAACCAGCCTCAGCTGAAGGCTTTGGGAGGCTGGGTAAACAGGTTTGTTGGGGTGAGGGACGCCTGGGAACCACACAGCAGCTGTAAGTGATGCTCCTTAGATTTTTATCAGCCTATGATGCCTCAGAGCCACCCTGCTTGAAATGCTCAAGGACACGAGGTGTACCACAGTGCTTTGGCAGGGTCAGATGCTCTCCTGCTATGCAGTGATTAGCTGATGTGTATGTAATGAGCCACAGGTGCTGCTCACCTCCAGGAGTCAGATGCATAAACCACCATGTGATAGAAAAAAAATGAGAAAGATGGGCTGGCATTGAGAAACTCTGGAAGAACACGGGTGAGGAGTCACAGAGCAACAAAACAGTAACAAAAGCAGAGACCCTGACAATAAATAGTGACTTAAGATGAAGAAGGGGACCAACAGAGGAACTGAAATGTCCACAGAATCTGAAGGGAAAGAGTAACTTAAAGTAGAACAAAGAAGGGGTGTTGGAGAGAAAGGGAGTAGCAAAAGAAAGCAGTGTATCCTGGGGAAATGCAATGCTGCCAACATCCCCACGCTTGCTTCCTGCCCTTGTCTCTGCTTAAGCACTGTCACACTGCATAACACAGCAGTGTCAAAGCTATTTCTCTGTAGGGAAGGAAGCACGAAGATACTCTAGTCAATATATTGGGCACTCTACCACTACGCTTCCCAGCAGCCCAGGCCACCTATTTAAACAAACCTCTATTCAAACAGTTAGGAAGAAACCAAAATATTTCAGCAGTAGGTGCCCACTGCTCCCAGATTCCACAGCACACACAGAAAAGCTGTGTCAGCAGTGTGAAAATGTGACTTCTGCAAAAAGCAATGCACTGAAGTTCCTGAAGATGAGGTCATCCATGGCGAGCCACCTGCAACAAACTACCTGCACTGCTTTGCAAAACAAGAGAACAGTGAGTGAGTAGGTTTGACATTTAAAAACAAGGATAAGAAATCCGTGTGATCTGAGAGAACACCTTTCCATAGTCAGAAATACCCCAGTGCCAGTGAGAGTGCAATGCTTGCAGCAGTGAGTGGACTCATTCTTCCCACAATCTCTAACAGGAGCTGCTGGGCAGACTATCCCTCCAGCTACCTGAAAAGGTGGTTCTACCACCTCACACCACCCACCTATTAGCACCAACAGCAAAAGAACACCTCTTCCAAATCCCAAAGTTTCCACGCTGTTGATAAAGACCAAACACCAAGTGGGGACAGAAGAATTACAGCTAGTTTTGATTCTAAAAGAAAAGATGTACTAGGCTCAAACCACAACAAGCACATCTAAAACCACTGTCAACAGTGAGTCAAAACCATGAGACAGCCTGTTTAAATATGGCTGGCAGCTGAAAAGAGGAAAACCATGCAAAAAACCAAGTGATAGCTGAAGGTACATCGTGTCTTGACAGCATCAAGACAATGGAAGGAAAGCAACAAGGTGAACAGGTTTTGGACATAAAGTAATGGGCAAAACGGGAAGGAAACAGAATGGACTCCACAAACTGGAGGACTAAAAAGTGAGAAAGGCTCATGTCAAAGGCCAAGCTTTGGAAACAGACTGGAGAAGGCTTCTTGCTCAGCCTATGATGCTTCTCTACCTCTTAAAAGAAAGCATACAGAACGTACTCAACGGATGGATTTCCTTCCAGACATCAGTCCAAAGATGGATTAAGCTATATATACTTGATCCTCGCAGCCACTAAAGCACGTAAATTGATAAGCCCATTAATTTTACTGGCTTCCTTTTTGCAAGTAGAATTCCCAGTTTTGCTGAGCTAACGAGGATGAGCCCTGCTGCTGCCACGGGATCTGTACAAGAACTCTGCACAACGTGCTTGAAAAGTAACCAGGTCTAATGATTGGAAATGAACCAAAGCAAAACAACACAGAATCGATGATGGCTCTGAGAAGTGGTAAAAAAAAAAAGTACTGAAGGTGATTTTGTGCAATGAGCGTGAGAGCACAGATAGAGAGATGGGCAATGCAGGCACCCCAGATTTAGTGACATCAGAAACATTGGCCTTACGGCCACTTCCAGCCTGCCACAACGCAGCATGCAGAAGCCTGAAGTGCACGGGTCTGCACAGGAGAACCACTAGAGGGGCCATAATGCTCATCAGCAGTTGCCCAAACGCACACAAGGGAATGGATAAAACTTAATATGCTTCAGTTCCCACACACTAAATGGCATCACTACACACAGCACACAGGCATCAGCCTGAAGGCGCTCTCACCGCTTCCAGCTCCTTCTGAGTCTCATCCTCCATTCTCCTGATGTCCTCCATGGTCAGGTCGATCCACTTGTCAATCCAACAGAACAGCTGGCGATGGAAGTTGGTAAATATCCTTTTTTCTTGCTTTAAGAAGATAAGAAAACATTACATAGCAGGCCTGCCACGTGCTAACAAAGCAACTGCAGCTATTCACTCTGCACGTGAAGCACTTACCTTCTGTATAAGGTTTTCCACTTTGTTCTGCAGTCCCCACCATTTAAACTTAATCGTCACCAACTTGTAAGCACACATTTTAGGGCACTCTTCATCAGTTGCTAGCTCTTTCTGTTTATGGATAATTGGAAAGGTTCTTTCTTAAAATTGATTTCAGTGAAATGCATTTAATATCACTCTACGTCTTAGTAAATGGCTGCACAGATCTCAACACAGAGTAAGAGGGATTAACAAATAACTGAGTTACATCCATAGCTATCTTAGATATCTATAAGACAACTCCATTAATGCTGCAAATATATATTTTAACTCTAAGTTTTAGCATTGATTCCATTTTCATCACTTCCACTGCAATGTACTTCCTGAGGTTCTGAGGGGACAATGAAGCTTAACTACAATACCCAGTGCCGAATTATTTTATACTTCTGGGGCTTTTACCCCAAGGCAATTATAACCTGAGCTGCATCAATTTTCTCAGCGTAATGGTGGAAAACACTCCAGAAAAGGTGCAGATCATAAACATCAAAGCATCAGCCCTGAAGTTTCAATTCACAATAACACAGAACAAATTTAATTTGGGTCTGCTTTGTCCGTATACCACAAAGAGGAATCAAACCCTGGCATGCTCTCCCCTATTCCTCTCTCCCTCACCTTCCTTCCCTGGAGATGATGGCAGTAGGGTAAGCTCTTACCCATACACAGACATGATTTCTAGCTGTGTGGCATAATTTACATACTCATTTTTGAATGAATTACAGACTTCCTGGCTGTTACTACAGGTAGGGAAGCACCTCCCATCAGTGGGCAACAGGTGGCCATAAGGCAATAAAAGCTCCACTTCAGAGATGGTGAGCACACAGCTCGGGCTGCAGGACTCTGGGGAGAAGTAGGATCCCCAGCAGAATTCACTGCAGGGAAATGCAGGGGACATCCAGCACCACCACAGCCTCTAATTCCTACTTTCTTATTCCTACTTGGTTTCTACTTCCAAACAGGTTTGAAGCACCCGTAACATCACAGTTTTTCCTGCAATTCATGCAGCCAAGTTTACATATCAGAAGTAATCATGTCCTGTTTTTGCTTAACAGCACGTTAGGTTACTCCAAGCCTTGTAAAAGAGGAAAATTAAGGGGGAAATAGGGATGCAAGTTAACCCAAACCTCTGCATGTGAACAACAAGCAGGACTACAGGAAGACCACAGATCTGTATTCTGCCTGAGATGTTGGTTCCTTCCTCCTCAGGGAAGGAGCACAAGGCTGGTATGGGAAAGGCCCACGTGGGGGCTGTGTGACCCAAGGATGGAGGGGAATTACTTGGTTTTTTACAAACAGCTGTAAAAGGAGGAAAAATCAATGCCTGGAACCAGCATGCAATTCATCACAGTGTATATTCAGAGGTATATTCAGTCTTGAGTACAGATAACATTCACCCAATTTAACTTGCACTGCCTCGATTCAGCAGTGATATTGAACAAGCAGCAGACAGTAACTTTGCTTATTAACACATCTGGAACTTTAACTGAATGCACAAGAACAGAAATATTAGATGTCTGCCCTCTGCTCTGGCACTAAGACCACTAGTGTCTGCTGGTCTCTAGGGGACAGGCCAATGGTTTTTTCCTTTACTGATGACACTTCATAAGGCTGTAAAGTCAGCTCTTATTACCTTCCAGTTTGGCCCCAGAGGTCCTCTCTTAGTCTTAACTGACTGGAATAACGCAGGGTCTTCATCAGCTTTGTAGTCCTATAATACAAAAACAAACAACCCTGAGTGTCAGAAGGAAACAGCTACAATAAAGCTCCTGCTCATGGCAACCAAACTGATCCACCCAATAGCTGGGGGCAGCGAGCGGAGCAGGCTTTTAGCCTGGTTTAAATTGGAGTGGAAAACTCCATCACACCTGCTTGCTTGCTGCCCATCACCAGCAGTGCTCCTGATGTATTTACAGCAGAGCAGCACCCCAGACCCCCTCCTCAGTCCCAATTTCCTTGTGCTGGGCACTGTGTGCCATAGGCACTATCCTTTCATGTTCGTAAACTTCTTTTGAGAAGGAAAGGAATAATAACACCAAAATCAGAATGCTGATGTATTACAGTTTGGAAAACATGTCCACTTCTGAGCCATCAATCAGAGCTGAAAGGGAAGAAGGCATGAGTGAGCTGACTTGAGAAGTCAGGACATGGCTGACCCCAGCCTGCAAGGCAAACTGCTGGCCAAGGCACAGAGTGAGCACAAGGCAGCAGCTCCTCTGGCACTGCATTACAGAATAGGCACTACTTACCAGGTCAGTCATACACAGTGGGAACAAAGCCACTAGCAACAGAGCTGAGAGATGAGAAACGCTCCCAGTGTATGGAATAGCTCACTTTTACTGAGGAGGGGTATGGAAATGATCATTTCAGAGAGACATTTCTTTGGGAATTAGGACAGGTTAGAAAACCCTGACCTCGGTACGCAGGGCAAGAAGGGTTTACATGAGGTATGGGAAACGTGCTAAGAAAACCACTACACCCAGCAACCAAAGAGAACTCTACAAGTTCAAATGACTTCTAAGCAGGATGAGAACTCAGTGGGTGCTGCAGAAAAGCTCCAAGAATGCTTAGCAAAGTTAATGTGCAGTTTTAAAACAAACTCTGATGAGGACAAAATTTGCAGAGCACAGAAAGAAAGAAACACCGCCAGGAAAGCGGCTGCTGGCATTCCCCAGTCCTGCATCACAGAGCTGTCACAATCCCATCCACAAATTGCTTTAAAGATGAATTCAAACTAAAGCTTCGTCTTCCTACTGCATCCCTGGACATGGAAAATTCAATCCTATCCGCCTCGAGATAGGAATAATTGTAAGAAAGGCTCTCTGAGCACTAGAAGAGCAGGGCAGTGCTCCTTGTGAGGCACAGCACCCAACCACAGCGCCCTGGAGAACTGCTTTCCACCGACAGCAGCTGCACACACGCGAGGTAACCCCAGCACTGGGGTGCCATGGAGCAGGGCTTACCAGGCTGGGTCACACAGGAGTCCATCTAATCTAATATCCTGTCTCAGTGGCCAGTAACAGATGCTGCATGGAAGGAAGCACACAGCCCATAGGCAGATCTAGCAATCCAAGGAACAAGAAGCTGGCTCCTCACTTACGTGCTTCATTTGTTGCCTGGTTTTATATAAACTCCTCATTTATAGAGCAGCATTTAACTGGCTTTTCCTCTCCACTTTTACTCCTGCCCCCACTTGCACTCTGTGGTAATTAGTGACTAATTAACCGTGCAGAAGTGTTGCCCCTTTCCACTCTTCCAAAGGGTCTCAATTTTCCCCCATTCTGTTGGCATCTCCATTAATATTACATTGGTATGGGAAAGCCAAACGAGTCTGGGAACAACAACCTACACAACCAATCCTCCTCAGCCCCAGAGCAGTTCCATTTCCCCATTCTCCATGTTTAACTCCTGTACTTGAGCTCACCACATGGTACTGCTGCACGCGATCCAGCAGCTATTGCACACACTCAGTGTTCTTGCTGCCAGATGCACTGAAGGCCCCATACAACCCACTAGCTAATAGATGTAGAATTAATAGACGTCCAGATCATTTAAATCTATATACATGGATTGGTTTTCCTAGAAGCACGATTCAGAAGACCTCCAACCGCACTGCTGGCAGATAGATTTTCATCGTGACCACAAAACAGCATTTTCTTCTATTTTTCCCTCTAAATTGAAACAATATATTTACACAAAGAGCCCAGATAACAGCCAGGCAGCTTTAGCAGGGCACTCCCACAGGTACTGAGAGAATTCTTTATCCACCACGCAGGAGTACTTTGAGGATTCAGCACAAGCACCGCATGTTAACATTGAAAATCCAGCAACACATGTATGCAGGTCCTCCCCAGGATGAGAGCAACGTTTGTTACTTAGGAAAACCCCATTCGTTTCTGATTTTACTGGAATAAGGCACGTCCTTTTTATGAGCATCAAAACGAGCAGTATTCCCTCACGTACAACAAGCATGGCATACAGAACAGAGCCCTAACTCCCAGTTACAGCTGCAAGCACAGCACAGCACAGGGCACGAGCCTGCTGGCCTCGTTAGCACTCGGGCTCCTTGAGGAGCCAACAAGGTGAGCACAGGGGCACAGCCACAATGCTTGCCACCAGCTGCAGACTTCTCATCCCATTAGTGATTTCCAAACACTGTGAGTGAAGACAGCTGCAATCTGCTCCAATCCTCAGGCCCACAGCACATTTTGAAGGCTTCATCTCATGTCTATATATAGATATTATTTAAACAATCCCTGGCTGGAAAAAAAAAAACAGGAATTTTCTCTCCAGGTAACTCACCAGTAAGGAATATATTCAAGTCCTACAACGATGTATTGAAATAAATACATTTCCTGTTCTAAAATAGTGGTTATGACTGCCCGTCATCAACCCCACTCAAACACCAGAACAGAAGACACTGAAAAAAGGCACCAAACTAATGCAACATACCAACAACTTCCCAACCATCATTTTGCTCATTTGCTAACTCCTTGTGGAAGCACTGCAGCCTGGTCTGGGGTAGCAATATATTAAACAGAATCATTAAATACAAGAGCTGCTGTACTTTAACCTGTCATAGGTGCAGCAGTAGAAGCAGCCCCATTTCCTGGTGCAAGTGTCTGAGTCTTCCAAGGGAGAGCCCACGCTCCTATGCTGCACTCGAGGGCATGAGGGACCAACAGCATATACCTCACTTGCAGTCATTAAGATGAAGGACATGAAATTAACATGTTAAAAGTTAAAACATATACACGCTTGAATACACGGGGCCTGGAGCAGGCCTGTCCCATTCACTCAGTGCTTCCTAATACTTTCATCACCAGTGATTGCCTTCCTGCTCATTCTCAGTGAAGTACTTTATTTAGGACAAGCACAGCATGCTCTGCACGTGGCCCTGAGCAACGGGATGGCTGTGAGCACTGATGGAGCTGTGGGTGTACCTGGGCACTGCAGGCACTGCAGATGCCCTTCAGGGGTCCCTTCCAACTCAAGCCATCCCATGATCCTATGCTACTCTCCCACTCCCGTGGCATTACTTGTAACATGGAAACAAATACTATCTGTAAGTAAAAGGCAGGAGTGAAAACAAAAAGTCAGAAAGAGATGAGTCATGGTAACGTCGCTAGAGACCACATACAGAAGACCTTTCAGGAATCACACCACGTCCTGTTAGACCGAAGCCTAGAAGGACAAGAGAGCACTGTAGGAACTCCTCACAACACACAAACCCTACCAGCATGCACGTCGACTGGACTGGAGCCAGAGTACAAATAAACAACAGTCCTTTGCAGAGTTTAAGGAAAATATGTGTGCAGCAAGTGCTCAGCTCCTGACAGCAACAAGTCCTTCTTAGGAAGAAAAACAGGCAGCAGCTGGAAGAAATATTACAGCTAAAAAACCTCGAAGCTCTCCTGAAAACCAGTCAGGCAAGCACAGCGCAGCTGAGTAAGAATAAAGAGAAGTAAAAATCCTTTTTGAAGAAATAAATAGATGTTGTTTCATGTGTACTTCCTGCTTAAAACCACAATTCAATACGCATGAATGCAACAGACTGCAATAGAGAATTATTCAGAGACTGTGAACCACATCCAAGAAAGCAATAATTGCAACAAGCCCTCAGTTCAGGTGTTTCTTCACAGTTCATTGCCCACCGAGGCTAAAAGTCGCTCTGAGAAGCATCAGTGCAGTGGGAATAACACCATCAGGTGGTGCCACCTCTTCTCCTCTCATCCAGTGACCACCCACCAGTTGAGCACCAGCAGCAGCCCATACGCTCACACACCTGCCTCTCCTGGGCACCAAAATGAAACAAGCCTGAAGCCCCACACATCACATTTAGGTTGATCGAGCATTCCCTTCCAAATAAACATTCTTATTTACTTTTCAGATAAACCAAGAGGTGTATGATGCAGACAAGAGGTACCAAGACTATTACCAGTACGACACATGATACTATGCTTCTGCACTGCTAATAATGAACTTTTTAATGCCTATCACATCACAAATTGAGTCCAAACTGGGACAGATCCACATTGCTTTCAGAAAAACAGTTCTCTCACTCAAGAATCTTTTACTATTCTTTTACAGACTACAAAAGAACGTTTCCTATGTGATATTTTATTTACTGCAGAGCCAGGGGATCACAGAACCATGGGATGGCTGGGTTGGAAGGGACCTCCAGGATCATCAAGTTCCAACCCCCCTGCCAGTGCACAGACATCCCATATCTCTTGCTCTTAGTGCATGCATCAAATACTCTGACTGCCCCGTATGAAACTGTACTTCTAGAACACTGTTTCAAGCAATATAATGATCCAGTATGGCCTAGAAGACAGCTAACAACTTCTTCACTGTACAGAAACAGCTATAAATCTGACTTCAATTTCTTTGTTTTCACTATGCTCCAGTTTCATACAAATTGTTTCCAAAAACGTAGACTCCTGTGATGTTAACTGAGTGTTCCATTCTGCTTACTCTTTAAAAAGTCTTATTCTCCTGGGAAGTGACTTTTATATACAAACCACATAAAGAGACTTTGATTGCACGCTGGAGACAATTAAGAGGCCAGGGTTAAATCTATACCTGAAGAAAGCCACAGATGTTGGCCAAATTATTTCTATAGATACTTAAACAAGCACAAGTTAGCATGTGCATGCCATTAGTACCTTTAAGAAATGCTCTGCTTTTGTGCTGATTGCAGCTCTGAAACAGAAGTAATTGTCACACTACAATGCTTTGGCCAAGGTTCAATCACCGACTGCAAGGGTACATCTTGAGTATATTCACCAAACTTTTACCAAAACTGGGCTTTAAAAAGGCAGTTTGCTTCCTTCAGTCATACTGCTATCCAAAGCAGCACAACCGGGTTCTTTTTGACCAAAAATAAACAAACATGTAAATAAAACAAAGGCCAAAAAGTGCAGCTTTTCACAACAGAAGAGACTACCAGTCTGGGTCACAGAGACTCCTCTGCTGGCCAACAATGAGCTGTTGAAGAAAGGGGGTGCCAGCCCACGGGTAACTCACAGTGGGATCCGCGTTCAGCTAAAAGTACATCCAAACAGTGACATGGTATTCAAAGCCAGCACTCTGCAAAACGGAATGTCCAAGGGACAAAATGGAAATGTGCATCTGAATCACGTGGTGGAAGTCAGTCCCGAGGATACCTACACAATGATGGGTTCTATGTGAATCCAAACCTAAAAGCACTTTGCTGTGGCCAAAAATGGTGTTAGGAGTCACTACAAAAGGAAGAGAACATAGAAACGTAAGAGGTGACCTGAGACTCTGGATTAAACCACTCCACATTTATGGTTCTGACACTCTGTAGATCAAATATTCAAAAGAGGAGGGGGAAAAAAAAGGAGGGTAATGTACTGAAAATAGCTTCAAGGAATCTCACATATGAAATGGCTTCCATGTGAAGATGGACAAAGAGACGAGATGGAGAGGAGGCAGGGGAGGACAATGGAAGTATGGTCAAAATCTGTAAGAAGAATTTCTGCAGAAGGTATAAAAAGGGAATTCTGTTTTCCCCACACAAAATGAACTGAATGATGGCAGCACATGCTGCTGTCTGTACCAACAAGCTCTCCACAGGATTCACAGTGCTACGAAGGTCAGCAGCGTAAACGGTTTCAGAATGGATTAGATGTGCTGGTGGGAAGGGAAGGTCCTACCAAAGGACCAGATGTAACCACGGGGTCTGGAAGTCCATTAAACACAGGCTGATCTTTCCACAGATATGCACCTCTCAGCTTTTTGTATTCTATGCTTCCCAAGTGCCTTATCCTTCCACATGGAACTGCTGCTGGCCACTAACAGGATGCTGGGTTAGATGGATCTTGGTCCTGAGCCAAAAGTGCAGCTTCTTTTAGCATACCACCATCTGTCAGCCTTCAGTACAAAGGAAACTGCAGTATAAAGGCAGGCCACAGCACTGCAAGAGGGCATACAGCATAAGCAGTGCTGCTCCCTAACAGTACTCCAAACAGAGTAAATATGTAGGATCAAGGAACGTTAATAATAAGCACAGCCCTTTATTTACACGTACTGTGAGTGAGAAAGCACTCTGACAGGTGACAGCATTGTAGTTGTCTGCCACAGTTCCAGGCGTGGAATAGGGAATGCACAGCATACATTTACCTGCCAGGTCAGCTCTAAGGTCACATGGAATGACTGAAAGAACAAGGGGCAGCAAAGCCATTCCTCGCTGCGTTAAAATAGGCAAGACATTTAATCTGGTTTACAGGGAGGTTCTCCAAACAGTGCATTTTCACACATGTAAATCCACAGACCACCTGTTAAACATCAGTTAAGCAGCAGTGCAGGTTACACACTTAAAATGGCAATAGAAATAGCAGTTTATGAAACAAGCCTTTCCCATTCACATACCACTGTGGCCTTCTCCCTCCTTCCCTGCAAAGGAGTCCTCCCACCACAGTGTAAGATATCCAAGTATTTCTTTTTGGAAAATAACAGTTAAATAGTTCTAAGAACAGCTGCTCGCACAAAACCAACACAAAATTATCACGTGGACACAAACAGGTCAGCGTTGGTGTAAGCCAGGAATTAGGACAAGCACTTTAAAGTGGGGGTGCCCACAAAAGTTGTGTAAGCCAGCATGTAAAACCAACGTACCCTACCTTCTTACTCAGAACAGTCACACAGTGAGCTGGTTAACAAAACACTGGCAGTACAGCGGAACAGAATGGAACAGAATGGGAACAACCACAGACCTGAAGTGCTGCCCTGTAAGCGAAATCCCAGCGTGGCAGATAAAGCTGAATACTTCGGGTAAAGCTGAATGCTTCAGGTATTTATTTCAGTGAAATTTCACACTATCAGACTTAAGGCATCGATATCTTTTCTGTGCAAAGTGCAACTGAAAAGAGAAGACAGAAGCACGTGCTCCTAGCGCTAAACTTTGCCACCCTCTCTTCTTCATCCAGCAGCCAGCTTCCACCACTCCACACACTCCTCTTTGCTTGGCATACAACTGCACTAAGTAACCACGGGCCATCACTGATAAAATCTCACCTAATTTTTTCCTTCTTACAACAAAATA
Source organism: Pavo muticus (assembly GCA_016647715.1). NCBI lineage: Eukaryota > Metazoa > Chordata > Aves > Galliformes > Phasianidae > Pavo > Pavo muticus. Next base: position 6,414,079 of record JACDJE010000004.1, read on the forward strand.
TTAATTCATACACTCAGGTAAAGGAGCGCGGACTCCTAAGGAGAGATTTCTGGGTGTATCCAGGATGCTTACATTCACCAAAGCAATCAATAGAGAGGAAACAAAAGTATTCCCACAGCTTTCAGAAGAGACAAGAAGTTCATTTCTTGAGAACTGTTCTGATAAAAGAAGTTTAAAAGTAAGGCCTAGTTTTCAGTGGCAAAGCCTGATGGCTCCTCTTGAGATTGCCTGACCCACAGAGTGAAGGATGGGTGGGGGGACAAAGAATTTCTAACTAAGTAGCAGCAGCAGAAGCACAACAGGAGCTTGGTGGAAATACTGCTCTCTCTCATGCAGGACAGCTGGGGTAGGTTCTTGCTCTTGGCTTCACACACTGAGATGAGCACACAGATGCCTGCTCCATCTAATCAATTTCTTTATCTACAGTCGGAAATAAAAACTACACCTGTGCCAACAGCCTGTTGACTTTCACGTTTTCGTTGTGTAACTAAGAGTCAAACTCAACAGTTTAAAAAAGTAAACACAACTCCTAAGCATGAAACACAGGCAAGAATTATTCAATTCAAGATAATTTTATCTGTTGGATCAAATCCATACCACCTCCAGCAAACAGAAAGCACTGACAGAATGAGCGGCACGTTAAGGCCATACCCCAGCATCGGCTCATTTACTTACTCCTGGTTCTACTTGAGTTCTATCTGCAATGTCAATGTGGACAACTTCAACACTCTTCCACGTGTTTGGATCTAAATTGTGCACCTGCAAAAGAAAAAGGAGTGGTTTTGATGCCATCGCCTGACAGAGCTGTGTACCTTAAGCAGTACGTATATTTACTTCTGGACTCCATGAAGACAGACTGTGTTCTCAAAATCTATGCTTGCTTCCTCTGCTTTCCTAAAAGGGAATTATTTTTTAGTTAAATTAATCCACTAAACAATTTTAAACCAGCACAAAGCCTTCAGTTCCTGCGCATACATGAGACCAGGCTGTATTCTTCACATTCATCAGAGCTAATGAAATCAAGCTCCAATTAGAAACATCACTCATTCAGTAAAATGGATAATCTTTTCAATTTAGAAAGAAATCTAAATCTTCCGAAGTGCAGATATGGCAGCTCTCATTACCTGACTGTATCTAGTCAGTTCTCTAAAGAACAGGCCTGCCTTTAGTATGCTTCAGATGAATGTATGCAGTATGAAGCTACACGCTGATCTAAGCATGCAATTGACTTCACACCTGTTGTCTGTATGGCACACCTAAACTTACAATTGAAGAAAGCAGAGCTGCCCAAGAAATACCCTCCTTCTCTGCAGCACATCCTTTCTTTAGGGACGAAGCAACTCACCAAAGCACTCAGAGGACACTGACCATCATTCCCTCCTGAATGCTCTGTAAGTACATTTGGCACTGTATAGAAAGAGGCCTCCTGAAGAGACCCGTGAACTGAACAAAGCATCAATGGAGGAAAAGAAGACCTCCAGTCCAGAAAACCTACAGGTTAAGCTTCAACAAATAACCCTACAGAAATGTACAAAAACAAACCATAATGTTGGTTTCAAAGTCAAAGCAGCACTGGCATGCCTAAGAGAAAAGAACGTGAAATTAAAAGTGTCCACTTACTGAAAACCTCTTCTATTATCAGTGAGAATCAGACATCTGCATTGACCTCAATATTGAAAAACAAAACGAAAATTCCTCTTGTTTTTGTACCTCTTTAGATGAAAAACCCTGAAAAGCCCACTTCTGAAGGATCTGAACCACGTTTTTTGTGTAAACAACTGGTTGGACTTTGAATGTTATACAGCGACTATCTGCCATGACTGGACATGGAAGACTTGATCTGGCTGAAAGCACTAGGAAAACATCACTAATGTTAGGTATCCAAATCCCCACTCACGTTCTCTGACGTCCCCAGGTCGGGTTTGTGCCAGGTCTCGATTTTTATGAAGAAGTCATCTTTCATGTATTCATTCTGTAAGAATTACAACAAAACCCATCAGTCTGATTATGCTCACCCAGCTCAACTCCTAGTTAGACAGCATAGGTACATTTTACATAAGTGCAAATTCGTATTTGCATAAAGCAGTCCCCATTCTATTTAAATTATAAACAGAAACAGCCCCTTCTCCTGCACGCTGCAGGTACAATGAGATAACCTGCCTCTAAGTGGGCAGCACTGGTGGTAGGGGGTGGCTGCACTGAGTGAACTTGGAGGTCTTCTCCAACCTTAGTGATTCCAGGAGCTAAAAATCAGCTACAGCACCAAGTGCTGCACTGAAAGCAGTCCTAGTGGTAAGCCCAGCTTGGCGCACACAAATAAGAGCACTGTCACTCAGTATCCTTCTTCCTCAGCTCTGAAAATTCTTTACTTCTACATTCACAGCATTTTAAATGAAAACTGCAACAAAGATGGAAAAATTCTATGCAAATATACTTTAGTTAACTTTAGTTAATGAGACTCATTAACTTTAGTTAATGAGACCATTCTGAGAGGTTGGGCTGACAGCTAACGAGGAGCAGATGTTAACGTATAGCACTATTATGACCACCGAGGTCTAGCTACCACCAAACCGTATGCCTAAAGCCTAGCACAGAACACTTCTAATCTCAGCAGTAGGAAAGCAGACATCAGTGTGCACACACCATGGGCAAACAAGCCGAGCAGTTCAGCAACGTGTTTGCAGCACCTTATGCTGTACCCTCAGGGTGACAATCTAAATCAAATCTGCCTGCGAGCAGATAAAGGAGTTTAACACGAAACGTACAAGCTTCCTCAAACAGATCACCAAAATAGATACACGGGATAACGAAGGGTTGCTGATCTCTTTACCACACGTTTTAAATAGCAGAAGCCCCAACACCCCAGCTAAAATGGTCCACCTCGCTTCTCAGTCACCCCGTTTCAACTGAGGCAGAATTTCACTTGGCAGAAAAAAGGATTTCAGGGACTGATTGTTTCACTGCTCTTCCCACATTCGAGACTACAGAAAAAGCTGACTTAGCCTTCTGTTCTTGGCATGCCTTGACAAGACAGACATTACAGAGCTGTAACAGTAAGCAAAGATACAAAAGATGATGCAGAAAATGAGAGCGTTTCTTTGCCAAATTACAGTTCTCCCCAATTACAGCCAAGTAGTGAGAAGTAACAAGCTGTCCTGTGCCAGGAACCCCCACAAGGCACAGGTACGTGGCTGAGGCTGGCTTGCTGGAGTCAGTTGTAGCATTCATAACAAATGAAACATAGTTCAGATCAGCCCACCATAGCACTGACAGCAATTCAAACACTCACCGTCACAACTGGCCATTGGAAACACGTGGGATGAAAATGAAAAAGAAACAAAAGCGTTATTAGATACGATTGTTCCTGAAAAGCCTTGCATACAATGACTACATTACAGCGTTAAGAAACATCCAAGATTAGTCCAAGAGATTTTGGTGCATGCAGTCAGCACACTGCAGCAGAACACAACTTACCAGCCTTAATTTTGGAAGCTTACTATAAGGTGCTTCCAACTACTCAATAAAAACAACAGAAAAAAGCCTACTCTTAAAGCTGCCACAGTTAGAACTACTTCAATAACGCAGTCACCTCGTTCCAACAGACTATAAGGATGTATAGAAATTACTTGGTTTCTGACAGCTTCTGTTTTACGGTCAAAGAAGGAGAGAGGTGTTAGCCTTGCACTAATGACACTGCACTCTAAGGCTGCTTTTCATAAGCAGACTTTTTCAGAACAGGAGATCTCAGGAACACAACGTTAAAATATAAAATGTACTTCCTACTTGATGGCACCCTCTTCTCCTAAACTCTTCTCCTGAACTATTTAAGACCATCCCTGAACACTGACAGCACGAGACACAAGCTGTTACCTACTTGTTCTACAGTAAGGATATGCATTCCAGGCCTTCTCGTGGAACACCAGGGAGCCTTCTGGAGCAATCATTCTTACAAAACCAGGAACTTTACTGTGAAAAACAAACACGGACATGATTTAAGGTTTTTTTTGCCAGCTGCAGACCCTCACTGATTTCCCCCACTCTAAAAAGAAAGGCACGTTCTGCCTAAGCACTGTAAAGGTCACGATGCCTGTTACTCACAATCAGCCATGCAGGAACTCCAACAGCGTTACTGATCACAGAACAATTAAGAGAAATTGCTGAAGGTAACCACAGGGTGATTAACAGAGCTGGTCCCGACCAACACCTATGTTTTCCTCACCTCTTTAAATGATAGATTTTGTGAGTATATTGTCCCTTCTCATCATCTTTTTCATAAGGCTCGTTTATTAAGACTTGAATTCCTTCACCGCCTCCTGTTTCATTTTTGCTGGCTTCTGCCACCGAATAAAGTTGACCGACTTGATACTGGAAAGTTAAGAAAAGTAACGTTTCAATGTTTAAGTTAGACACAACGCTCAATAGAAGAACTGGTAGTAGGAGCACAATGAAATTAGGAGAGAAAGATAAAAGAAGCATTTATGACAATGTGACTGTGGGGCAAAACACACCACCTCTATGCACCTCTTCCTTCACCTTAACACTGTGCTGGTATGGCACACTGCATCCATTACCCTTCATTCGTCCCACGTTAAAAGCAAAGCATAGAAGTTCTTCTTCATTGAATAAAAGTAACACCATTTTTTGTTTACAAGGTTTTGAAATGATTGAATTCCAGCACCAGCTCTCCCAGATTCATGCTAATTAGGTACCACTCTCACAGGACCATTTAAATGGCTGGCTCCAGATCTCAGAAGACTGCTCCTACCTTTGCCTTCAGGAAAAGCTTTGGGGTCACTGAATGCCTCAATCAGCAGGAAAATTCTACTGCAGCACACAGTTGCTCAATGTTCTTCTCTTGCTCGTAAGCCACAGAGTGGCTCAGAAACAACTAAACGCTGCAGGCCTGTAGGCATCTGCCTCCTTTGAAATTCACTGATCTGCAACAGGTTAGCTCTGCCTGACTGGTGGCTTGCACACACCATACCTTAAGCACAGCTGAGCTGCACAGCGCAGGAAACATTTGGATCCAGGGCAGTCAGACTTAAAGAACACGTCGGCATCTTCCCATCCCTCCCCCCAGAGCCAGAACAGGTCAGATGAGGACATACCTCTTGCACTGAACACGGCAAAACCACTCGGCTGGAAGAGGAAAAAGAGAAAAATTAATACAATCAACTATTAGGCTTCAGCAACAGATGTAAGTTGTAAGAAACACAGTCAAGAAGGGAGTATCAGCACGAGTTAATTCAGGATTTCTATTCAAATGCACTGTATGACAGTAGAGCTATATGGGGACAATACAAGAAACCCATGTAAAATCAAGAAGGCAGACGTGTCAGGAAGGGGGACATGGGAGGAACGTCAAAAGCTGCACAGAAGGGCAAGGAAATCTAAGCTCCACTTCCAGCTCTGCTGTAACTTGGAGGTGCCAGATTTTTTCACGTCACAACAAACAGCCCTGCCAGTGCAATGTACAACAGAACGCATGCATGGGCCCTCAGAGCCTAGAAATGAACGTTAGCAATTACAGCCGTTATGAGTCATTTAAAGAGCGGCGACAGCTCACACCCATTGAGGTGGCAGCGGGATGGCGCTGGGTGCCCTGAGGTCCCTCCAACCTCAGCCATCCCGTGCTTCTGTCTCGCAGTTCCTACACAACCTCTTTCTCCCTGACGGGACAGATTCCCATGTTTCAGGCTATGTCTGTGCCTTACTGAACTACTTTCATTTCCAACTATAAAACCTTCCAAGAGAAATGGAAAAAAACAGCCGTCTCCGAGGCCTGACCCGCTTCAAACCTTTCAGCTCGGAAAGCGGAGCTCACACTTCAACGCGGGCTCGCCGAGCACGGCCGTCAGCGCAGAGCCGAGCGGTGGCTCGCCCGGTCAGACGCGCACTGCCGGCGGGCGCTGCCGGAAGCGCTGGGAGCACCAAACGGAACCGCGCCCCAGGTGGCAACGGACCGGCTGCGGGACCCCGCGGCGGCGCCCCGTGCCGCCCGGATGGCCGCTCCCAACGCCCCCTGCGGCCCCGCGCCCGTGACAAGGGAGCGGCCGAGGCGACACGGCCCCGGGCTAGGGCGGGCCAGGCGCTTCCGGCGCGGCGGAGCCGAGGGAGGCCCAGCGCGCATCGGCCCCCGCCACGGCCCCACCCGGCTGCACCCTCGCGGCGCGACACGGCCCCACCGGTGTGAGACGCGGGCGGCTCCCGCCGCTCCCTGGCAGTACCGGACCGCGCCGCTCAAACCCCGCTCGCCTCCCGGCCGCCCGCACTCACAATTCCTTGATCAGCACCATCTTCCCTGCACCGCCCCGTACTGCGCACGCGCGACCGGCGGCGCCTGCCCATTCTGCACGGCACGCTTCCGGGGGAAGCCCCTCCCCCTCGGAGCTGGACGCCCAATCCCGCCGCGCCGTACAGCCCTACTTCCGGCCCACACTGCGGCGGACACGGGCACGATGCGTGGCGCGCACGCGCCCGCCGCCACCAATCCGAGGGCGCGTGATTCACCTCAGCGGCGCTACCTCACCCGCAGGCAGCCAATCGCGGCGCGCCGTCCCGCCCGGCCGCCTCCAGCCCCGCCCCGCGCCCTCCTCGGCCCGGCGGGAAAGGGGGCTTTGGTCATAGGGTCGTTCATGTTGGAAAAGAGTTGCGAGATCACCGCGTCCGACTGTCAGCACATCCCCGCTGTGCCGTAAAGCCACAAGTGCCACATCTCCCAGCTGCACCGTCCTTGTATTCCACTCCCGTGAGAGAAAACCACTACACACAGCGCAGAGCAACGCTCAGAAAACGCTCAGTGGGATAAATACTTTCCCAATTCCCCGTAATAAAATGTAATTGCGTTTGCGATTGTCTCAGAATGAAAATGTGAAAGCTGGGTGCTATAGAAACCACCACTCAGACCTCTCCCTTACAAGCGTGGCCTTGTAAGGGCCACGGAAGGGCCAGGCCAGGGCATGGCAAAGAGCTTCTCAAAGCTCCCAAACATCCTGAATTTTCCTTTATTTGGTTTTTCACAGCCTTGGCTCAGCCTATCTCCCCCTGCTGCAGCTCTTTCCCCATATGGACAACATTTGTCTTTTGTTTACTCAGCCAGCTGCAGCGCGCACTCCCTCCAAAACCCTTCTTTTCTTTGTTTATACCCAGATCATACCACACCATAGTATCATCTGAGGAGCTGCATCCTGCTGATTCCAGACCATGCATGCAGACAAATCACTTCAGGCCTGCAAATACAGCAGCTTCTGTCACTCTGAGCTTGCTGACTGCCTGGCATCGTGATGAATGCACAAAGGTTAGCATGCACCTGAAGTGGGATGGTGACATTAAAATGTTAAGAGCATGATATCAGGTGTTCTGTAATGGAAACTGCTGAAGAAGCACACCTAGCCACTGCCCACAGCAGTGTGCTATTCCCAATTTTCCTCCCTACACAGCACTTAGGAGACCTGCTCCATGCCTCAGACCAGAGAACGCCTCCAGTTCCCCCTTGGTGCCACATCTACCTTAATCAAGTGTGAAGCAGCTTTGGGCTGCTCATCTCAGACACAGCTGTGCCACAGCTGAGCAAAGGGACCCGAAGGATTCTTGGCATGACGGCCCCCATATGGTACAAAGGGAGGCCTGGCAAAGCTCCTCTCTGTTGCTGATGTCCTCATATCCAAGATCTGTTTGAAAACTGTGAGGCACCATTAAAGCTCAAGGTCTTTTCATACCAAAACTCCCCTTAATACCTGAACCCACAGACTGCAGCTTTCTAAGCATCCACGCATTGGAGAAACTAACAGCATTCAAATTTCACATTTGAATTGTCCTCTCTACTTACAACCTCATCATTTCTTACATTCCTGTTCGAACAATGATGTTGCTAAACAGTCTGAATCTGACTGTCTAACCGGTTCCTCTGGAAGCCTTCTGCGACTGCAACGTTTTCCTGACGCTCTCTGTGAGACTGAGGGTTAGGCCCCATGACAGAGAGAAGCTGTACCTTGGGAACATGCCTGCTTCTGAAGTCCCTGTGACCCTCCTACAGCCTCTGGCACTGTGTGGGCTCTGCTCTGCTCTCTCTGACGCTTCCCTCAACTTCCCAGGCCCCTAATCGTCCTTCTGTGATAAATATTTTTTAACAGCAGCAAACACACTTTTATACAATGAACTGTGAATTAAGCACGTGTCTTTTTATTATCTAAACATTCTCTTTTATGCCAGAAGTTCAAAGTTGTGCACTTCAGCACAGAGGCTGTAGGCGTGTGACTTGGGAATGGTGTAGGTGCTTTCCTGGAGGCCACTAAGACACCAGCCACAGCAATTTTCCAATAAAATCTCATGCAAATGGTGTCACTATATAATAGAAGATGGATTGCATTCTTTCTGACACGGATAAAAGGTTCTCTTTGGAGAACTTCAAATACAGAACAGCAGCTACTTCACAAGTATGCCAGGAAAGGTCCCTTGCAAAAGTGCTAATTCAATACAGACAACCATGATTTACATGGTTTACATCACCTCATTTTCAGCAGGTCAAAGTCTGAGAAGCTAGAAACTCTAGGCCAGTGTGAGCCTGCTCTGTCATGACCTAGGATACGGTTTGTGTCTTCTACCAGCGTGCTACAGGAGACATTTACACAGCAAGGAGAGAGGCATCAATGAAACCTTCAGAAAGCATAAAAAAGTCTAATTCAGGTTAGACTGATCTGGTCACCAACACTTCCTTTAGGGACAAGGGCATCTTTAACACAGGAGAAGAGAAAAGATTTAAGTAAGCGTGTTGTCAGCAGTTGTAAGCGCTGACAAAAGGTGTGGGGAAAATATATATCATACCTTTGGCACTTGGTCCTCCCACAGTGCAAGGATGTGATGAGGTGCTCCTTGACACTCCTTCCAAGCCTACATGTCCTTTTGCTGCTGACTAAAAAAACAGTGAGCGAATGCTGACGCTCCCACCACCTACTAGAAAAAGGAAAAGCAATCTCCAGTCATCATTTGTAGAGGAGAATGGCATTCTGCTAAAAACCAGGAAGTTCTCAAAGACCCCTCATTTCCACCGCAGAAGTTGAGGACAATGGAAATACCCAGCTGGCTGCCAGGACAGAGAGCCGTGCGCCAACAAGTTTGTTACCAATGCTGTCCTAGAACAAGAGACCAGAGAACTGAGAGAACTCATGCTTTAATAGACACTGAAATCACAAAGGAAGAAGGCCAAATGCCTTAGCAATTTCAATAAAAATATGAAAATCTTTTTACATGGTAAATTTCATAATATAAAAAGTTTAATGCTGTCTGGAAACAGAGTTTTAATTTACAAAAATGTCCGTATAGGCCAAACATGGCTAACACTGCATACATGGAGAGCAAGTGCTAAAGGGCTGCTGCTTGGAAGAGTCTTTGCTGACAGTCCTCTGAGTTACCATCTTCAATGCTCTTTTGAAGAGTTCTGCAACCGAGGGGCGAAGTTTTCCATACACGTTTGCAGCCTTTCTGGACTGCACGGCAATGCAATGAACCCAAAACTGCTCAAATCCATTATTACCACCTAGCCTGAAACTACCAGTGTTTTCTATCAGATTCACAGATCTTCTGTGCACCTGGATCTGTTCTGCAACATGAAAGAGATGGTCACAGAACAAGTCTGACCTAACGAGAGGAAGGGCGGCCAAGACTGATGTACACAGGTATAGCACCCTTCAATGATTTTTTGCCTTATTTAAATACGGTATGACTAAAAAGAAGGAAAACCAGTAGCAGGCCGGGGTTCAGGCTAACCAACAAAACCAAATGAAACGGGATTTTGTTCCGTGAGATTGTTCACTCTTCCCCTTTAGTTTCAGCTACAGATAGCCAATAAAATATCTGTAATCAGTATCTCACACAGTAAAACACATGGGATAAAACCAAACTAAAATACATTCCATGGCCCCGGGGAATCATTGCATGTGGCAGGTTTAGTGTGAAAGTGGGTAATACCTAATTCTTATTGCTCACTGTATTAAGCAGTGTTGTCACTTGTACCATGCACAAATACAACAAAGACAAATGCATTTAAACGCCACAGAAGGAACTCTAATATCAAACAGAGAACATGTTATTTTCATTTCCTGAATTTCTCCACGTATTGGGCAAACCTGATAAAACTGCTTTTTCCTCACAAAGGGGTTGTTTCTCAGTTGGGGGTGGAGGAGTGAGGCACAAGGTGTGTGAAGTGTCTCCCAGACATAAGCAAGCATGCATGTTGACGGCTCTCATTAAGCCAATGGAAGTGCCCTGTGCCAAGTCCGTGGAAATAAACTTCCCCAAGACTTGTTCTAGTGACACCCACCTTCCATATTTATACAACACCAATTTCCCAAATACTGAACATCTGACCCCTCCCTGCTTCTAACACACCCCACCCCTTACAAAATCAACCACAACGGAAGAACCATCACCCCCCACCCCGAGTTAGCTCTTTCTGAAAACTTCAAGCCAGTATGAAACCTACCGGCAGCATGAAAAAGGGTTGTACCAAAATGACGATATAGAATTTCCACAGATTAAAGAGCCTTTAGCTACGGATGTAAACTACAGTAAAGAGGCTTACTTCCGGCATGTTATGCAGCACTACAGGGAGTATTTGCTGTTGCTATACATAAAAAGCTGCCCACTTCCATCCTGGGTGTTCCTGGGATGTCGTTCTAAGTTATGCTGGTCAGAAACAGAGCAAGTCACACGGAGTCCCTCAGCAGCCGCATGACCACAGCAAGCTGCACGATCAGCAGCCACCACTGACCTGATGTGTCGGTGCTGTACTGACTCAGTTTGGCCCACTATTCTAACGCTCTCCACCTAACGACGGAAAGACAGTATCTAGCACCAAACCATCTCAGAAAGATGCAGTATACAGACAAGTAACTTGAATCGTATGAACTGAATGGATTTAGTCAACTTTTTTTTTTGCTACATTGCATAATGTGAGTCAATGAATAACTACTCTTTTTGTCTTTCTGCACTGAAACTTTAGTGACCATCCATCTCTCGTTAGCTGACTGTAACTACACAGTCTGATGTTCTTTGCCCTTAGCGCTTGTGTTCATTTCTTGCAATAGCAAAAAGGAAATCATTCTCTCAACATCAGTGGCTTCCAGAATATGCTCAAAGCAAGCATTTCATACGTGCGCCATGATTAAGTAGAACCTAAGTAATTTTACATCATGGTATCAGAATTGAATCCTCCGTCCTGCTATCACGCTTTTCTTCCGAGATCCCCCCAAGATCACAAATACTCAGGTCCACATTTTCAAGAAGAGCATCCAGACGTGATAAGTGCAACAATTACCTGCATCAGCAATGATCCCCTACCTAGTTTGGAGATCTGACTGCACTCACCATTCAGGTAGTCAGCTGCAAGACTGAAAGTTGGCTTAAGATCCCTCTAAAACTCAGGGCCTAATTAATAAGCCTCACAACACCTCCGTGAGGTAGGTAAGTATTACTATCCCCATGTAGATAGACAGGGAAGATGAGGCACAGAGAGGTGAAGTGATGAGCCTTCAGTCACTTGACAAACATTGGGAGTGCATAATAGAAACCAAAAGCCTTGGTGATCCAGTGCTCCGACTCCATAGCACGCGGCCTGTGAAACACTCTGCTTGGATCTAAGTGCACAGTGTGGCTGAGTTCATGTCCACAGTTTTCAGTGCATGTAAATTATCATTTTGATTCTGATTACGTCACTACATTTAATGGCCACTTAAAAAAAAGAATAGCCTCCAACTTGATTCACAGCACCTAAGCGCCAGCTAGCCTAGGAAAGCTTTCTGCCTTTCCCACATCACCCCTGGGGTGCCCTCTTTTCTCCACAGATCAGAAGGTGCACAGGTTCTGCATACAGCCGGTCTGCACGTTCCCTCACGTGTGTGTCCTGACTGCACAATGACACGAACATATCCTGCCTGTGTACACTGCTGTACTTGCTCCTGAAGAAACCTGTTTCCACAGCAGGGGAAGGTCCTGCAGATGTGCCCATGATGAGCTACTTGCAAACATTTAGTAAGATCAGAGAAGGATTTACTTGGATGGGTAACTTCTAAACCACACACACTGATGTCACATTCCTGCCAATGTGGAACTACAAAATAACATTATGAGCCTCGGTGTCTGCAACCCTCTTCTGTACACACTCTGCAGACAGAAGACATCTGTACTGCCCAAATACTCGCCAAGACGAAAATTTCACCATCGTAACATTGTGTGCCAGAAAGATCAGAGCGTTGATACCACAGAGCTCATCTCTCTGGTACAGACTCACTACCTCACGCTGAGGCTCACCTCCTCCGTAATACCCAAACGTTCTCTGGGAGCAGATCAACCAGCAGAAAGTCACCTGAGAGGTTTCCCTCCAGACAGAAGTCACCTGGGATGCAGGTTTTAGAATGGGGCATCTCTCTCCTCTTGTCTTTGTGTCACTGTTATTTGTCAATGAAAAGAGAACTGCTATGGAGTTGCAGTGTCAGCAATTTCTTGTGTTTTGCTAACGACTTACTGGAGATACCTAGAGCTGTGTTATCTCCTCCTCTCTGCCAGCCTTTAAACCAACCAGAGAAATGGCTTGTACTGCTGCAGGCAGAAACCTGTGCATGCTTTATGGAAGTTCTGCCTCCTCTCTTCTCTCTCCAATCCCTGATATGTATAATTTCTGTATAAAAAGCCAGCTGTAAAACCTCCTGTGAGGATAAAAAATACAAGGTGGTGGCTTAAAACCTAGCATTTTATGAACAGAAAGAGATTTGCTGGGCTGGTTGCAGCAAAAACGGAACGCTACATAGAACCTGGGAAGCAAGTCTGGCCAAAGACCTGAAACAGAAACTAAAACCCATCTGTGTGAGGCCCGTGTTCCTACACAGGGACAGCAAGGGCCGATCTGCCGCATTTCTGTGTATTGACAAAGGTATGACCATGGCTTCTTAGATAATATTCTGTGGTTCTGTACTGATAAAGGCAAGTGGGCAGAAGCAAATACTTTAACAAGACTTTAAGTCATCAGTTGGTACTCAAGACATTTCAACATTTGGAGGAAGGAAAAAATCTTCCTGGTGACAAGAATTTATAGCCGTTCCCAGATGGCAGCCTCATGGGGCGTACAGTCCCCGCAGCGCTACCGGGAGGTGGAGGGTGAGCTGATGTCACTGCATTTGTAGTTTCAGGGTGTCTGTGTCCATTTGGAGGGTTCTTTTGTGGAGAAGCAAGGTGTTGCTCAATAGACAGGTCCTTTAGTTCCAGCTTTTCTGCACTTTCCTCTTTGCTGTGCCGCGGAGATAAATTTAGCAAGCTGAGGACATCTTTCTTAGAAGTCATTGTTCCAGGTGCTCCTCGGAGAATCTTTATTGGGCCGCTGGAGTGCTGGGGACTGTTCTGCCAGAACATCTTCAAGTTGTGAATCGCTTGCACTTTTTCATCTATGGCAGCCATTTTTAGTTTGTCTATGTCTGGAGCATCAGCTGGACTAGAGCGAGCAGAACCGGTGGAGGAGTAAGAAAGAGCTGGAGATGGAGTGCTGCCAGCAGGAGACTGATGCCCTGAGCTTGGGGAGATATTTCTGGGTGATTTAGAAATATGAGCACTGTAAGGAGAGCTGGGGTACTTGAGCTTAAAGTGTGGCTGCTCAGTTAAGGACCCATGTGAATCACAACTTGGAGATGGCTGCCCGCTGTACTGACCCGTGCCTTCTTTGTTTGACATCTCTGATACTGTGGGGCTATTATAGCCAGAACTCACTTTCTGAAGGGATGAACTCCTTGTTGGAGGCTTTGGTTTAATTGCAAGAGGTGAAGACTGATTTTTCTGACTTGAGCTGATCGGCCTGCTGAATGCACTGGTCTCTGACGATTTGAATGCAGACATACCTGCTGGTGTGGAAGCTGCATCATCTGAATTTTGGCTCTTACTTATTTGACTGCTGCTTCTCTGAAGACGTTCAACAGCAATGAGGTGACTCTGAGTTTCCTCCAGGATTTTTTGGGCCAGCTCTTGAGGATCAAGCTTTGGATTACTGTCCTCTTGGGATTTGACAGTGCTGTCAGTCTCAGTACTAGACTGGTCAGATTCCCCAGTATCAGAACTTGCAAGTTTTCCAACTTTTTGGAAAGGTGAGTTTGGGCTGGGAATAAGAGTCATTTTAACAGGAGAATTTGGAGTACTTACGCTCCCTTTGGAACTGACAGGCTCTTTAACACCGCCAGCTTGACCACCTTTGGCCTGCTTGTGATCAGGGGAAAATCTTGTTTTTATGTTTTCCTGGTAACTGGCCAAAGGCTCGTTGCTGATTATAGAAAAACCTTCATATTCTTCTTCATCTTTGCTGGCTACCATGCTGGTTTGTGGAGACAACTGGCTCTGCACTGCAGACCTATGTGGATAGATGTTCTTGGGCCTCTCGTAGTCCTGGCGTCCTCTGTGTCCCACGCCATCCAGCATGCTCTCTGGCTTGGAAACAAAACTCATGGAAGAGGCAATGGAGCTCAGGCTATACACAGAAATGGCATCTGATGCGATGCCATCTGGACAAGTAGGAGAGAATGGCGGGTTTTGGTACTGTGGTACAGGGTTGGAAATAGACTGAGCAGAAGCCAGGGACTCCAGTGATGAGGAACTGTCCAGGCTGAGGCGCTTAGGCAGCTCTGTAGAATCTAAAAAAGAACGTAAAAAAAGTACAAGAGTGCCCTTAGATACACAGTAACAGCAAACTGAACCAGGCAATGTTCTTATCAGAACTGAGAGAAAATGCTATAAAACATGCACTATGCTACTTCAAAACAAACAAACACAACAACAAGCCAACAACAACCTATTACTTAGGCGAGAAAAATAATGAGCACAGGTCAGGAAATGTATGGACAAAGGCCTCAGACCAAATATCCTAAGGGAAAACTTTGGGAATTCACCAATTGATGAGGCTTTTATATCTCAAAATCTTCCAGCTGCTGGTGTGTGATCCTAGCTTTGTCTTCAGGCAAATCTGAGTGTTGTTCTTAACATTAAAACAACGTCTGCTGCACTTGTTAAATGATGCATGGCCTGTGCTCCATGTATGATGGTGAATGTGTGACGTCTGCAACAGGAACGAGTGTGAGATTCCAATGGAAGTCATTCTGATCAAATCATCCGATGGTGTATGAGAAAAACTACTCAAAGTAGCTTTACCAAAAAGTGCCAGCAAGGACTGTAGAGCAAAGTGCATGGTCCTCCTATTAGCTTGTTTCCCAGTTTTCAGAATCACCTCCTCTTGCCCCACTTCACAAAGGTCAAAACCTGTAGCAGAATAAGGAGTAAAAAGTCACAGCTCATAGAAGGATCCTATGTTCTAAACAAGCATCATCTTGTTTGTAACACACCCAGAACAGAGACAATGAATTCTGCAATGCCCTGGAACGACATCTCTTGACCTGCAATATACGTTTTGCTGCTTTGCTTTTATTACTATTTAGCATTATGGAGTTGGGCTGTGAAAACCTGTGCGCACACAAAGCACACCAGTCCAAACTGGTAGACAAAGCACTCCGCTCAGTATTTGAACTGCAAATTATATGGAATTATCAGGGAATGATGGACTAAATGCACCTCAGGGCAGGGCCCCACATGCCTGTAGCACTCGTTCATTAATCCAGTTTTTTTCCCACAGGAATGGCCCTGAAGAAGGCCATGGAGTTTAGCAAACAAGGCCTGGGCAGCAGGAGGCATAAATGTGAGACTGGCTTTTACGAGCTTTTCAAACAATCTTCTTGGACATCTCTTTCTGCAGTGTTGCCTCTTTCCTGCAATGCCCTTCCCCTAAGCCTTTGCAGGTCCAAGTCAGAATAAAACCTAGTTTGATATTTAGTTCTTATCTATCTTTTCTGTAGGATGAGATCCTGGTACATACTATCACCCTGGTATCCCTATCCTGGCCCACTGGACAGGTTGCCCAGCCAAAGGAATGACTGGTTCACTTCAGGTAGGAATCAGAAGCAAACTCACAAGTATGCATTATGAATAACAGAAAAACCAGACTGAAATTAAAACAGCACCAATTTGCTGTAAACCCTGAAATCCACCTTCTGTTGACTCAGGAGATGTTCTGGTGCATGACAGAAAAACCTGTGCTTACCACTGACCAACCAGTAAATGAGAGCTCGGTGCATGTGAACTGGCCACGCAGTACTGAGCAGTCAAGGACCACATCCAGAGATGCAGAGACCAAAGAGAACCCAGACAAACAAATCTACAGCTGTGAGCCTCATCACTACTTCAAGCCACTATATGAGACACCAGCAATAGCCACTATATGAGACACCAGCAAAGCTTCAGAAAGATAAAGAAAGAAGTGTTTTCCTACCTAGAGCTGCCAGAAACTCGTGACAGCCAGGAAGCCTCCAGAGTTGGACACTGATAGAAACCTGGATTGGCGCAGAGGAGAAATCCTGTTCCTTCTCGCCTGCCTGAAGTTGAACCAGGACTTGATGTAGCTGAAAATAACACAAACGTTATCCATTCCTTACAAATCAAATCACTGCTTTTCTGACAGTCACACCTAAGGAAACGCGCTGCTGACAGCCCCTCACCAATACACTCACACATTCAGCTGCTGCTCCTCAACAGAACAGTGAGATGAAAGATCTGAGCAGAGAGAACAGTCCAGGGACAGCAATTATGGACACACCTGAACAGCAGCACATCGAGGGACAGAACAAGGGGGAGAGCTGGGGGTGCGGTCAGTGGAAATTGAGTAAGGAGGAAGCACAGCAGGAGCACATGGGAAGTGAAAGCAAAGGGGCTGCTCACAGACATTTGCTAAAGCCCGTACCATGACTGAGCAATACTCCTTAAATGAAGCCCAGAAAACTCATTCTCAGCATTTAATTGGGCAGAACGAGTCACATAAAGCTATGGAAGACTTTCCTAATATCTCCGTGGCCTCCCAGGAATGAATTTACTCAACACTGCCCAAGGGACAGGAGTAGCAAAATTGAGGAAAAAAAATATGTTTATGAAGATCTGACACAAATTAAGGTGCCAGGGCCTCGTCTAGCTCAAAAACACAGCCAGGGCAGGAAGGATGGAAAATCATTAACTGGGGACCAGCTAACCTCAGGACCACCCATCTCTTCCAACCCACAAAAGCTTACGCAGTCTTTTTCCACATTAATCAAATTCCAGGCCTGAAAGCAGGGTGAAGATGGTACCCTGCAGCTCAGGGAATGGCTCTGCAGCGACCAAGGCATTAATCCTGCACAGCAGTGTCATTCCCCTGTGCATGTAATATACTCACCATTCCCACCACATTTTTAACAGCCTTCAGGCAGCAGATAACAAGGAAGGAAAAGAGAGGAGAAAAGAACACAGGTTACTCTGTGCTACAAAATGCCTGTGACAGGGAGCCCTGCAGTGCAGCGACACATCCACATGCAAACCAGCATCCTGACTGCAGGATGCTCTATTCTGAGAAAGAAGGGAGCAATGGAAATGGCTTGAGCTGTGAATCAGGAGCCCAGCAGCGTAGGAAGAGGCAGCTGGAATCTGGGAATGCCCAGCAAATTGCAATCAGCAAGAAGGCAGGCAGATATCCAGGGCAACCCACATTCTGGCAGAAGGCTAAACATAAAACAAGCCCTTCTCTTCTTTTATCTGATATACATTATTGGCATTTAACACAGTCATCCCTATATATTCCTATGTATGTAGTAGCATCAGAGTTTGTACTTTTGTGGCTCCTGCCTTCCAGTTTGTACTAAAGATTAGCACTTGCTATCCAGAGCAAGAGACCAGACTGCCCACCTCACTGCTTCACTAACACCAAGAGCACCTGCTCCCTTACAACACCAATCACCCCTAGTGGAAAGACAGATAAAAGCAGCACCTATTGACTGAACTGACAGTGTTCACACTTCAGTTCTGTACAAAGTCTTGTCTCCTTTGGGACAGGCTGCGCCTCTGCTGCTCACCAACTGAACTGCTGAGAAGGAGGAGGCAAGGACAGCAAGTAACAGCAGAAGTTGTGAGAGTTCAGCTGAAAAATCCTGAACTTATCACTAGGCAGGCTCTTTGCAAAAGGAAATTCTGCCTATGGTTTGGGCTACTCAAGAGCATTTGCAGAAGCAACGCAATATTCCTGCCAGTCTGAATACTCTCCCCTGGGTGATTTAACTGTCTGAAGCAAGAAGACAACTGTGAAGTAATCTCATGGACAGTCAAACACACAGATCTTCTGGAATGTCGTCCTCATCACATCCCACTTACAGCAAGCCTCCCTCTGGTGGTAAGGAGGAAAAAATAACCCTGCTACTTAACAACAGAAGTCTCAGGCACTAACAAAAGAGCCAAGGCAAGAAAGCAAAATACCATGAAGGACAAGCCATTGGAAATATCCCTTGTGCCACTGTAACTTGTGACAAGAAACTATTTTCTTGAAGCAGACATGGTCTAACTGACCCACAAAGCAGCTTCTTAATGGGTAACTGCAAAGCTGGAGCTGTTATTTTGTCTTTTGTGCAGACAGACTCAACACCACAGTGTAAATGGGAGCACTCCAAAACTACACAGAGATAACGCCAGCTACTTTCCATGGTACTTCCCCATAATATCTTTGCATGGGGAAAGGGGGAAATAAAGTATGCTGTTCACCTGTTCACAACGTGTAGTGTATTCATTTACTCAAGCAAGCAAATAATCAAGATAATCCTCATTAGAGGAGCAATCGGGACAGTAAGAAACACGTAAGGGAAAGCTAGCCAGGCTGGTGGCACAGAGTGAGGTTAGGTTCCTCTAGGCATGCTACAAAGACAGGGAAGAGGGAAGAGTGTGAAGGAGGCGGGGAGGGTTGGGGTATGGGGGAGTGCCACGGCCACAGGTTGGCACCACGTTTCTCTTAAATTAGGTGAATTCTTGCAGCAGAGCTATGAGCACTCAAACCAGAAAAAGCATCGGCTCAATAAGTTCTAAAATCCTGGCATCACCCAAAGCCAGGTATTCTCTGGGTTGTTGGTAACTACAGTGTACAAAATCAGCCAACACAGGCCCTGGATAGGATACAGATATTTGATCTGGATAGGCCAAAAAGTAGTGCTTCTACCACTCATTTTCCACATTTTGCTTCTCCCTCACTGTACAGTACGTATTATGTTTTCACTTTCACTGATCTGTGAGATCCAAGGCCTTGCAGCCCAGTAATATGCCCACCTTTTTCTTTTCTGGACACACACTTTAATTCACACAAACAGGGAACTGCAGAGTTTCGGCCTCCAAGGCTGATGAACTACAGCATAAACCACTCTGTGCACGTCTGAATTTACTAACCTGGAACGAACCATTTGGAAACTGGTACTGGAGAAAAACCTCCCACTTACCCTGTTGATGAGCTGTTCTCCTGTTTCTGAAGCTGTGATAAGTTTACAAAGTGCCTGAAGTGCAGGGTTAGGCAAACCTGGAAAACACCAGCAGAAACAGACTGTTCAATACCTGTTTATTGTCCGCTAGGAATGCAGCAACCTGAATGGAACGCAGCCCCAGCTAATTGCTACAACCTCCCCCCAGCTGAACCATTCTGGAAACAGCAGCAATTGCCAGAAAACAATTTTTTTCCCAACCTTGCATCTGATTACAGAAGAAAGAAAGAGACACCATACTTCTCATACAGGCCCCAGGAGTAAATGATTCCAATCTACAACAGTTCCAGTTAACATTTACTTCTAGAATCTCTATTCTGTTAAATGCTTTCATTTCGTTATTGTAGAAACCTAGACCAGCAGCACCATTCTGCAGGCTTACACCAAAGAAAGGCGGGAGAAGGCAGATGTGTGCTCAGACATAAGAGAACAGAGCCTGCAGCCGGCCTGCTTCTTACCTAGGAGGGACTGTATGGTGCTGCTGCACTGCTGCAGTCGTTCACCAGGGTCAGAGGTGGGGAAGAACACTGCTGCTGGCAGGCCGCTGGCTGGAGGGTCCAAGCGAAACCCCACTGCTGTGAGCAGTGCCTGCCAGCCTGGGATACCTCCAACTTTATTCTCCACGCTTTGCTGGGAAGTGTACATGGAGTTGTGTTGCCCATTCTGGATTCGCTGCAATGATTTCTCCACCTGTGAGAAAAACACAGCGTTAGCTCACTGTAGAAGAGATTTTTACTAACCACATCGTTTTACACTGTAAAGAGGCAGGAACAACGGGCTGAGGGACAGCAAGACTGGTGATGAACCTGTCACACATAGAAAACTAAGTGCTCTTGAAAACAGAGGCTCCAGTAACTCAAAATCCACAGCTTTAAAATCACTGTGACGAGTACCACTGTGCTCTGGGACGCTGGGTACATGAATGCCTCAGGAATGAAGTACCAGCCTGATCGTGGCCATTTCCAATAAGCAGGCAGTGGCATCTATCTGTTCAAGATGACTCACTCTCAGGTTCCAGTCCCTTAAGTACACTGTTCATCACCAGGCAAGAGCGTGCAGAACTATATGGTAAGGAGTAACAAGAGGAAAGTGGCCACAAAACCCAGTAAGTGGAATGACTAGCAATGTTCATGAGTTTCCATCATCTCATGGATACTCCACATTCCTGTGGGACCACAGAAGACCCACTGGAAAAAAAAAGAAAAAGCACTACAAGTCATGAAAGAGTATCCTCATCATCTGGCAGCTTGGCCTCCATCCTGGTGCTCCCCACAGCAGGCTACTGGCACATGTGGGAACAGAAGTGCCTCTCATCTCCAAGTCTGCCCACAGACCTCACTCACTAGCTCTGCACCCCTGTGACTGCTTTCTTGCAATGTCCATAGCAATTTTCCTTGTCAAAACAATTAACCCTAATGATAATCTCATTTTTAAAGCACAGATCCAATTCAAAAGCTTATGCAAACCAGAAGGGACTGGGAAGGATTCTTGTCACGACACAACAGAGGACTTCATATCTGCTCTGGAGTCTCCTTCAGGCGTTCCATTCTTTGTACACTGACTGGTTTAGCAAGATAACGACTTACGGTATGAAAGAAGGGTTGAAGGTTCATATCCAAGTGTGAGCTATTACACACCAGGGTGTTTCTCTTCCCATTCTTCATTCAAAGATTTGTCTCACAGACTGCAAGCCCCCCTCCCATGCCTGCCGGGTGCTGCAGCATTGCCCCCCTTACCAGATGGAGCAGGACGCGCAGGGCATCCCGTGCCCTTTCAGGATGCTGCAGAATCTCAGTCAGGGCCTGTCCTACCAGTGAAGAGGGGCTGTTCAGCTTCATATCGCTCCCAATTAGCATGAAGCCTGCAGGGTTCAGAAGAAGAGACTTACTGAAAATCGAGTCAGACGGAGACAGAAATGAGACAGACTGAGAACCTCTATTTGTTACTGGAAACGTGCAAAACAGAAGCAGATAACTCCTGCCTGCTCAGACTAATGACACAATGGTTTATTGCACCCTGCATGATTACTGTCCACTCACTGCCCAGTTCTATAGACTGAATTTCCAGAAAGCTTCTGGATGCTTCTTACTTGTCATCCTCTATTAAATCAATACTGTTTTCCTGCTCAAACAAGCGGAATAACACCGTCTTTTAGTTAAGTGTGCCCCTATACATCTCAAACACATACTGAATGAGTGGCTGTATTGCACATTATTGCTTTGTAGTCATGGAACAATTGTGATGAAACACACTTCACCTTGCAATTGCTTTAGATTATATTAAATCCACAACCCACTTACTATGCAGTGACATACCAATGTTTCTCCCTGACACTGACATTGAGCACGCTCAGATGAATTAGGGCCCGAAACACAGGCTGAGTTCTGTGTGAGCAGAGGGAACACGCTGCTCCCAGCTACCTGCTAGCACCAATTCTTACTTAATTCAAACTCTCTGGCATAAGAGCCCTTTCTAAAACTCAGATTATCGTAAGACAGATTCCTCCTACCTGCCCAGTTGGATGGATGGGAGAACTGCTTGCTGCTCTGTACAGTCTTCATTGCTTCACCAAGGGCTGCGCTGGCTTTCATCCCATTTAAGAGGGAGGAATAGAAGGCGTGTACAAACATTTTGGAAGCAGCCACTGGAACAGGCCAGAGGGACACTAGGACACACTGAGCCCCAGCAGCCAGGAATGCCCTTGTCAAGCCAATGACTCCATCAGCAGTGACTTTGCTGTTGGATTCTTGGTAAGAGCCAAGAACCACTAATTTTACAGGAAGCCGCAGATCCAGGACATCAGCTGCAGTCAGCAGAAACTCCTGGAGAGGAGGACAGTCTGAGATGCTCTCCACATCACTGGCATCATCCTGCATGCGAAGGGATTCTGGAATTGTGTAGGGGTTCCCAAATGAACTCTTGCTGCTGGCTGGATTGCTGTCAGTGTTGGGAGTCAGGACCAAAGCAGCAAGCTTCCAGGAGACGTGGGTTGCAAAATGGACACACTCTGCCTGAGTGAGGGCACTCATGACTCTCTCTTTTGTTGCTGCATTGCCAACTAAAGGTTGGCAGCCAAGTAACTCTGACACCATATACGCTTCCTCTTCTGCAGAGGGCATAGGTCCCCACAGCCACCTATCCATAACTGCTGAAGGGAGCTTGGGATTTCCTATGACAGCTGCCATTGAGGTAGAACTGGAGTAAGCAGAAGTATTCTTCTTCCCATGGGACTATATATAGAGAAAAAGAAAGCAAAAATGGGGTTCAGAGATCTGTCTGTTGAGGTGTTGCTAGTAAAAAGCAATCTGTCTCCTTGGTTCTGAACAGAAGTTTGGACATTGTAGTTATTAAAAAAGCTGTGTATTTCATTAGTTTTTTCCATTTAAATATTCCAAGGAATATCTCCACTTTAGGACAGTCAGGGTTTTTATCCCCACTTCCTGGGTTAATAAATAGATTAAAACAGAAAAGAATATACTTAGCCCAGGTCATCCTGGAGGGCTGTAGGAGAGCTGAACGTATGAAGAAGATCCCAGCTTCCCACTTGAAGGGAGGATTATTTGTAAACATTTACTACCTGGTTTCTAGCACCTGTATTTCAAGGATTAGCATGTCCACTGCCAACTGCATGCTGCGTGCAACTGATTACTGGGGCCTGATACTGACCAGAAACCCTTAATCCCCACATCAGTAACAGAGAAAATATTCAGACCCTTTTGCTGTTCCAGTGACTGCATTTAACCCAATACAAGGCAAGACATGCAGCATTAACACCACTCAGCAAGAGAGATGTGACTTAAGATATTCTCCCTGGAGAGACAGGCCTTAGAAAAGCTGACAGTGTTTGCCACGCATCAGCATGAAGATATTTCAGCGAGATTTGCCAGCAGTACTGGCTTTGACCTATGGCTTAACTGTCATGAGACATCAATGTCCTTCTCCACACAGAAAGCTGAGAAGTAGGGAAACGTAACCAGGAACGTGATAAGGCAGTTAACTCACCAAGGAAGCTCAGTGTGTATCACAAACACCTACATTTCTGCAGTTTGCCCACAACCCAGGATATGCTGCCCTTGAAAGGAGGATATCCAGTTCCCCTTGTCCTTCCTGGCATGTCTGGTGTTGAGATTCTGTGCTGCAGAAACTATACCAGAATACTTTGCACCTGGGGTGCTCGACACACTCATCTGCCCTGGGAGTGCCGCAGGAAGGTGGCACATTTGCCATTTCTATTGTGTAGGAGGACAGAGCTGCTGCTACTCCTGCATTCACAGAAACTTATACCTCGGGGGAGAGGTTCTGTGAGAGGGAGGTTTTAAAACACAGTGCCAGACCTTGGAGCTGGGATTCAGCGACTGGATGGACGGTACTGCAATGAGGCTGAAGCGCTCATAGAGGTACTCGTTGGAGGAACTGCCCTTCAGGAGAGCAAAAGGAATGAGGTACAGTTCTCCCTCCAGAACCAAGATCAGCTGGCGGTGACGGCCAACGGGCCCACTGGAATGCATCAAGCCCTGAAAAGAAAAGACTAGAATTAGTATGGTCCAAAGAAGTCTCAAGGATTTGGATGCAAACTGTCATTACACTTCTAGGCAATTGTACACCTTTAAGGCAGAGCAGCAGCATTATTTGGTCCTGGTAAATACGTTACTTCTTTGAAGATGAAAGCTTCAGCGCAGGCTTGGGTGAGAGTCAGTCCTCCTTCTGACACAGCTTTGGAGTTAACCAGCTCAGCCTGCGCTGCTCTGTCCCCCCTAGGCTGCCCCATGTTCCCAGAGACAAGATCACTTTGCAGTGTGCGCTGCAGGATGGAGACAAGGATCTAACATGGAGGACTGTCGTTCTGATGAGAATTTTAATTTTAAATAATTTGATCTCCATCAGATGCAGCAACTACCTGTTTTGACGTCAGAAAAACAGCTACTCGGGCTCTTCTGACCTGGAAATTCAGGGGCTTGAACAGAACAGGAAGCATATTTTCAAACAAGCGGCATTTCACAAATAATAACCCACAAAACCTCTGTGGATCTAGTTAGATTCTTTTTCGAAGAAGTATCACTCATGTTCTAACACTCTTCTGCCATTTATCAGATGTTAATCCGTTTGAAATCCCAGCTTCAGAGCAAAGTTATTTCAGCTCAGCCCCCATTTAAGAGAAGACAGAATAATCTTCTTTATTTTGCTGTCAGCAGTGAGCTGTTACCACAAATGGAAACACAAACTTCTAACACAAGGCATGAATAACATCAGAAGATCCCGAAGTGCATGCACACTGAATAACCACCATCCAACAGAAAATAAATGACTGGTGCAGTTTAGGGTGAATTTTACTACTTGTATCAGTGTGCATCCTGGTCCTAACACAATTCCTCCCTCCACTTTGCTCAGGGTCCAGCTGGAGCAGACTTCCAGACTGCACTGTGATGCACTGATAGCTGAGGATTAATTTGAGATACACTGACCCCATCTCACCACCAATCAGAGAATAACAGGAATTTGCAATTGGTCTCAAGCTTCAGCTCTCAGGCAGCAGCAAAGATGAATGAACATTATTAAGAAACAGAAGTATCAATCTGGTGGTTTCCTCCAAAGGGAGTTGGGAGTGAGTCAGAAATGCCAAAAAACAAGTCAGCTACAACAGAGAGTGTCAAACAGTAGGAAGCTGAAGAGAGACAGTGAGGTGCTTTCAATGGCTTTTCGGCTTTTGAAGGGGGAACAAAACTGCAGAAGGATGAGAAAAATTTCATTTTAAAGGAATTAAGAACAGTTGTTGACCTCTTGCTGATCCTCCTTCCCTATTTACAGCTCTGGAGCTTGTCCTGCCCACAGACTGGAGACGAGGATGCAGGGCCATCCCTGACACACAGCAGCCACAGGAGCCATCCTGTGAACCATGCCTGTTCCAGCCTGACTCGCTGCTTACAACACCAGCAGCCCCAAGGGATACTTGCCCAACACTGGCTGTCTGTGCTGAACCAGGATGCGTGCTCTGCAGCTAAACCCACCAGCTCCCATTCAGCCTTGCCACTTTTGGCAGAGCCCAAGCAGACAAGCAGTAGCTTCCCACCAAGGGGTTGTTGTTTTTCAGAAATGTTTGTTTGCTTTTTAATTTTTTTTTAATAAATACTCCATTTTACCTACTGCTCCATTTCTGTTGGCAACAGAATCAGAGCATCTGAGCCACTGTGACATACACCTAGCAGAATTTTCAGTTTGCAGAGTTTTTTTCCATACTTCTAACAGTTTTTCACTCTTCCTGATCTATCTGTTCCTCTGTGAGTCTGCCAAGTTTGCCAATTAGGATGAGCAACCAGGGACACACTTCCTTCATCAAAAGCGTTACACTTCGGCAGCTGACTGCAAGTGGTCCTTTGTTTTCCTCTCCTAGATTATTCAGTCTCATTTGAGAAGACCAAGCTGAAGGCATCATGCCTCAGAACAACCCCCAGGCTGCCCATTTCAGCTTTCCCAAGGGACAGGGAGTTTCCATAAGCAAATCTCTACATCTAGAAGCTTACTCCTTCCATGGGTCCTATCAGAAAGTCGTAGAGTGCTCGGAGCGGGGGTTTGGTGAAGGAAGCCTGCCTCCTTGGAAGAGAAGATGTTCCATCCTTAACAGGAGACACGGTACTGCTGAACAGACTGGTCATGCTCTGACTGCTCCTGTGGGATAAAGGCAAGTGAGAGGTTAGTTTCAGAGACCTGAGGTCCACAGCAGGTTGCACTGACTTCACAACACTGACAAAGAGCCAGATCCAGTCTGGGACACAGTCCAAGCAGAGGACTCTGTAAGATGCTTCACACCAGGGTTTTATTCTCCCATTCAGCTTCACACCACAATGCACAATGACAGCAATGGCACAAGTTGCCCTGGCACCTCCACCTGGGTGCCAGGCATCACCGAACACCAGCACTCCAAGGAGCCTGAGATGGCGCGGGTACAAAAAGTTATGGCCCCAAGGAGGAAATGAAGTTGCCCCAATCTGGTCTGTCTAATCCAGCAGCTGTGCTCCCCAGAAAGGTTATCCTTGGCATGGTGCCACGAACAACCATTTTATATGAAAAGGATAATTTTCCAGAAAGTTTTAACAGGTGGGCCCTTAAAAAAGAGGAAGGGAGGGAAATGAGATGTTTTACAGTAATAGTACTACAAGGCCTGAAGTGCAACCAGAGTCACCACTGAGGCTGTCCAGTAACGAAAACAACATCTCTGGCACAAAAGGCCACCCACGAGGGCCTCATTGTCCCCACGGGGCCAAAAGCATCTGATAGAGCATTCCTCGTAACCTCAGCCTAGATCATGCTCTGATGCTGCTGCACAGAGAAGGCCTCCTTCCCTTCCTAGCCTCCAGGAAGCACAGCGCTGTTCCAACTCTCAGATACTTTCCAGTGCCATGTGCTTTTGCCAATTTATATGACAGGAAAGCAGCTATAGCTTCCCGGACTCACAACCAACCCCTCACACCTCATCAGCATGTTAGGTGTGCTGTGGTTTAACCCAGCAGGCAGCAAAGCACCACACAGCCATTCACTCACTGCTCTACTCCAGTGGGATAGGGGAGAGAACTGGAAAAGAAACCTAAGTAGAACTCCTGAGATGAGTTAAAAACTATCTACTAAGACAGGAAAGGAAGAAAAATATAGTAATTGTGTTTTTATATATATGTATATTTACATATCAAGTGATGCACAACACAAGTGCTTCCACCCACCAACCAATGCTCACCAGTCCCTGAGCTGCAGCTGCTCTCCCTGGACAACTCCCCTTGTCTCTGTTCCTTGTCTCTGTTCCTCAGTTTTGCCTCTTGCAGCACTGTGTTCTCCCCCCCCAGATCCCTCTGCAGCAGCTGACTGAGCTGAGCACGCTGCAGAGCACCGCTGTTTCCAGACTATCAAGCACAGTTTAGAATTTGATCAGGAAATAAAAACTGTGCTATCCCAAGCTGGAGGTTGGACCAGATGATCTCCAAGGTCCCTTCCAGGCCCACTGATTCTGTGACTGTCTGATGCTGTGGATCCTGTGCATTCCCAGTGCCCCGATCCCTGTGCTTATGGCATATTCCTCCATTATATTCCATCTGATATAGCAGCAGGGAATGGCAGGGATATTCTGCTGCTTATCCAGGAACCAGCTAGCAAGAAGAGCCCTGGTCCAAGCCCAACAGCTCCGACCTTCCAGGGTGCAGCCATGTGCCAGCAGGTGGCACTCACAGCCTCATCTTCCGCATTAAGCCATTTTCACAGACTAATTTATTGCAGGGGATAGGAGCTTGATTGCTCTAATGAGTAGAGCCTCCTTCACCTAATTTGCACAGCCAAGAAAATCTGGATTTATACCTTCACCACTCAAATAGGGTTTTTTTTTATTAAAATAAAACCAAAGGAGTGACATAAATCTTTCACATCCTTTGTGTGTGTACACAAAAGAGAGTGAGAAAATCCATAGTGGGAGGCTGACAGACATCTTCTGCAGCAGGCAGATCGAACCTGGAGCCCTGGAGCCCTCTCTCCCTTTCCTCCCAAAAGAGTACAAACGAGCAGCTCTCCAAGGATCTGTACAAGGTCCACATCCCAGTGAATTCAATGTAATGGAAGAGACTGGAATTTTTCAGGCAAACGCTCCTACAGAGACCCAGCACTGGCTTCTGAGATGCTGCACAGCTGCAGGGCTGAGCACCGAGCACTTCTACCTTGCTCTTGCTGTGTTCCCTCCCCTGATTTCTGGAACAATAAATATCTCTCATTCGGAGTCTGCAGACAGCACAGTGCTGATTATTTACAACCCTTTGTACAAGGCAATGGAGATTTGCAGCAAGCAGAGCAAACAACAAACTGGGGCTCAGGAATGCCTGCATGTCAGTGTTAACTCTGCTTCCTCCCTTTATCTTGGAGATGCAGGAACAAAGCAGTGATCCCCCGAGAATCTCAGAAAATGGAAGAGAAAACCCTCATCACACAAGCCTTGAGCTCAGACTAATTTGGCCTGTAAGCCTCTGAGGAACGGGCTCTGCTTGCAGAGGGTCAATGTGGCTGGGCTAAGGCTGGAAGCAGCAGTTTGTACTGCAGTCAGCACAGGTCTGCTCTTGGCACTCGCTAGGGCTCTGGACAAGATAAATACCACTCATGGCCATTCAGGAGGGTTGAGTATAAGACTTACTGCTGCAGTGGTCTGTCAGCCTTGGGACAAATGGACATCCAGACCTGGCAAGCCTGTCTCAAAAAGCCCTTTCCAAGAGATGCAGCCCCACGTCCAAATTCAGTGTCTTGACACAGCCACAACACCAAGCAGTGGGAAGCTCCAAGAACATTCAGATATGAGCTCTCAGTGGATGCTTTCAAGCAGCCACAGTTGTCTTCAACACCCAGCAGCTGTTGCACATCAGTGCTCTATCAGTGGCATCAGCAGCTCAGGCAGCCACTGAGATCACTGCAGTGTCCCTGCAGTGCCCCCTTCTCCTCTGAAGTCCACTTTTTCTCAGAAGTTCCTTAACTTAAGCTGCCAAACCCAAGTATTCTTTCTTTTCTAAGCAGAGTTGCCAAAAGAAAAAAAAATAATCATACTACTCTGTACTTAAAAGCCAGAATCACCAGGTTACCTGACGACAGCAGCCAGAGGGCACTCACCCAAACCAAGGGGTTTCTTTCCGTCACCTGCTCATCACCAGAAATGGAGACTGGATGGCTCCAAATAGTTCCAGCATCTCTTAGGGCCTCATTTTGACATGGGTCCTTAAAAGCACGTGCAATTCCTGCGCGTGAAAGAACTTGCGCTGGCCTCATGCCATGCAAACTCCCTCGAGGATCCAAAACATGTGAGCACTGCATTCAGGCCCCACATAAGGAATGCAAGGCCTGCCTTGGCAGCGGGAAAGGCAAACTCTTACTCTTGGCTCCAAGCAGGCCCTACTCCTCTTTGTGCCCTGCAGCACAGAAGCCAAGGCAAACAGAGCCCATACCTTCAAGCGCTGTTTGTGAGCCACAGTGTTACTTACCATCATCTGAAGCTCTACAGCAGCAACAATTCACTCACCACTGACCTCCAAGCTGCATGACCTCATGGCAGTATTAGCTGGCAGAAAAACAATTACACAACAGAAGGGAGCTGGAGACCGAAGCTGGAAGATCACAGTTTATACTTTGCTAACTATTCCATTCTGTTGCTGACTCAAAGTCAGAGAGCTCACAGTTTCTCATCAGAGCTCTAGGCCAAGGCACAGAAATGCTGCCTGTTCCCTTTATCTCTCTTAATCTCTCTTCCACGCAGACCTTCATCATCGGCGGGGCATGCATACACTTGGAGGGTCTGCCTGTTTGACCCTGAACTAGGAAGTACTGATAGCTCACTACCACTGCAGCAGAATGGATACGTACATGGATTGCAGGAAGAAAAGCAGGCCGGTTGTTGGCACCAACAAGCAGCTCCCGGTTTCATGGGAGCTCTTACTACAGCTCACAGGCTCCAGTGACTGCTCACTGCACTGCAGGCTGATTGTTTTTTTCTTTTCCAGCTGAGAAAGGCCTGGGGTACCCTGTGCTCATAAGCCATGCTGGAGCACAGACCTAGCCAGAAACCCTGGGTTGCATCATGCAACATCTCTCCATTATGGGAGTGGTGACACTGGAAAATTTCTGTTTTCAATTTTCATTTTGAATGCTTGCCCTCAACAGCAGTGTTGTGAAAGACGGAGACCTGAGCACACTGTAAGAGGTAGAAAATGAGTGGAGACTGCACAGCTAGTGCTAATTAGTACAGCAGTTGCAACCCGCAGAAACAAGTACTTCCACAAGAAGCATATAAGCAAAGAGCTCCAAGTACCACAGTCCTCAGACAGCAGGGACAAAAACAGAGTTCCCATGCAAGTGTTCAGCCAGTCAGAAACAGAACTTGTCCAGGAGAAGAGGACATTAGAAGTGGCTGCCCCTCAGGACAAAGATGCCAGTTAACAATTGCTGACAAGTCCTCACTGGCTGTCACCTTAAGCTATTGCTTTCATCTGGAAATGTAATGAAGATGCCACTCCCTGCTCTTCCAAACCAAGCTATTGAGCTCCTAAGTGAAATACACAGCCCTGTCTAAGGTCTCTGTGGGTGGCCCTCTGTCTCGTAAGAAAGTACAATGATGCTTTCAGTTGCTGTTCTGCCTCCTTTCTATTGAAAATTTCTATTTTTGAAGAAGGAAGCAATAGGAACCCATGCCTTTCCAGGGACTAGCAGGGCTTCTTCATCCTTCACATGTAAGACTTGAGCCTGCAGAACAGAACCAAGCCTCAACAGGTCACCTATGTGTGGAGTGACCTTCCAAGCACCTGTCCCAGGCTGCACACACGTGCAGCACGAGGCAGCACTGGACTCCCAGTCCCATCAGGAGCGAGACACTTGGCTCCCTGAGAAAGGGAGAAATCCTCACCGCACCAAATGAAGGAGAAAAAAGGCTGAAGGGAAATGCCTCTGCTCAGAAGGAGAGAAAGTGACCACTGCACGTCCTAAGATGTGGACCTTATTTACAAGATAGATACTTAATGTTCCACAAGAATCAATGCTGTGAAGACATATCCACATGAATGGTTACTGCAGCCACGATGGTTTGCTGTTCTGTGTCCTTGAAACACAGGGGAATAAACGAGACCACCAGCAGTGTCATCAGCTGCTCTGAGGTCACACCAAGACATCTCATTCTCCTTGCTGATCTCCAAGTGCAGTGCTACATTCTCACCTGTTCAAGAGGTTGTTCCTGCTGACCATCCTCAGGAAGCCAGTTGGATCAGTCATTGAGTTCAGCTTGTTATTCATCTCCTCAAACTGCTGGTCCATGATATCTCCAGCTTCACTCTCAGTCTCACTGCTAGCACAAGCTCTGCAGAGGGAACAGGAAGGTGAAGGAGTCATTGGTGCAGGAAAGCACAACAGCATTGTGACAAATGCTCAGCTCGTTTGAGAGAAAATGGATTTCAGGCAACCTCAACCAGATGCTGAAGTCAAATTGTCCCTGGATTACACACAATGATAGAAAAAAAGGATACAAATCCCCATGCCCAGCAATGGGTAATG
Organism: Pavo muticus; assembly: GCA_016647715.1. NCBI lineage: Eukaryota > Metazoa > Chordata > Aves > Galliformes > Phasianidae > Pavo > Pavo muticus. The sequence goes on from JACDJE010000004.1 coordinate 6,445,521, forward strand.
ATTTCTGAAGCTACAGAACAATAGAGAAAAGCTGAGGTTTGCAGGAAACATCAACTTTGGCCCTTGAATTGCCTAAGAACATGCGTTAGTGCATCCCTTCCACAACAACAGCTCCAAGTTCTGCTTGCTCCCTACACTGGCAAAGCTCAATATACAAAAGACAGCTGTGTTGATGCTCCTATTATACAAACAGGGAAAGAAACAGAGGGAACAACAACAACAAAAAAAAGCAGCAACAGAGAGAAACAGAGTCCAAAACTGCTAAATTCTGCATTTTCTGATGTTAACACCTCCATTACCATCTCTGTCAAAACAGCGATAGCACTTCTTTCTTTGTAAAGACAGAAAGCAAACACACTACTGTGCATATGTTTTTAACAACTCCTTCCTTCAATTAAATAAATAAAGTACACATCATCTGGTGCATTGCCAGCCTTGGAATTTGAACGCTTAAGCTAAACCTGCTATGCTGCCTGCTAAAGCTGTCCTGCATCTCACTTCTCTTTCCTTTCAGGGGGTTCCTGACATCTTGCAGCCTTTTTGCAAGGACACGTTTTCCAATAATAAGCACATAAATCAAATTAAGGTATAACACAGCACAGGCAAACACATATTCTGCTGTATGGACCATAAGATATCTTGTAAATATAATTCCAGATCAATATGATCTCATAACCTGAGCAAACAAGCCCTGACAAAAGCCAATCACTTGGACACTGGCACTGGGCAGCTGAATAACAGCCAGAGGAGGGAAGAAAGAAAGTGGAGAGGAAGAAAAGGCTGTCAACAGCTGTCTCCTGCACATTCTTCTTCCAGCTGCAGGCATGCACAGTCGTGAGTCCTGGCAAGGTTTTAGGTATTACAACGAATATCTGGAGCTCTTAAGAGGCAAAAACCTTGAGTTCACGAACCCAAGAGAGCAGGCCACAGACTCTCCTAGAAGAGAAAGATATCTGTCCCAGCACAAGTTCAAGCGGGCATCAAACTCCCTCACGCTTCATTTTTTGCAGGTATGTGTTACTTGTTAGCTTAATTAGACCAGCAGTGATGAGCACTTTTCAGCACAAAGCCAAGGCTGCAGGGTGGAACCTAAAACCACCAGAGCAAAATCCCGATGGTGCACACCATGACAGCATCCCTTCCTCTCCAGAAGCAAAAAATGGGAAGACATGCCACCGTGGTGCAGTTATTACTGCTCCTGGTTTCAGGCTGTCTCAAGACTAGGAGTTGTCCACAAATTCATCTCAGCAGTTCGTCTTGTTTACAGAACTCAGCTGACACAACCCTAACAATTCCCTTGTGAGGCTGCTACCTGACTTCAGAAAACAGCAACCTCACACTGTGCTGAGGACAGAGAGGGCCAGAGCTTAACTTTAACCTGACAGCTCCCTGTGCCAGAGCCACCATTTTGCTAACAGCAGCAGCAGCTCACCTGCTCATGCTCAAACTCTGTGTTATAGATACTGTCAGTATCAGTAACACAAAGGTCCACATGAGCACGATTCTGCATCCTTGAAACGTTCCTTTTACTGAATCACTACAGCTCACCCTTCCCCAAGGGCAATATCTTCCAGACTCCAACACTGCACTCAGAGAGACAGAAGCAAAAACCATGTTCCCCAGGAGCCTTCAGAATATAATTTTTCAAATAATTTTGTGTTTTATATCATCACGCTGGGACAGTCAGTGCTGTGGTCACAAACACATGTATGCACAGCAGTAGAACAAAGAGAAAGGATGAGAAAATCACTGCGCAGCTAACACAAAGGAACAAAACCCCTTTATCTATCCCCTAGCTGCAGAGCTACATAAACCACACAGATCACTCTGACATTTCTTCCCTCCTTGGAGAACAAGGCAACGAAGCAGAGAAAATGGCTCAAATACGTTTTCTTCTACATACATGTTGTCCATCTCAATTCAGACACCTCTTCTGTCTTTCTCATACCAATCAACTCCCCTCTCTTCTCTGAGATATTGATGCATGGTTTATTTTAGGTTTCTCTGTTTTGGGGATTGGTTTAATTTCCTTCTCCTCTGCCATCTGGCCAGGGCAAATACAGCCACAAATATGCTTGCATTCTGCCATCTGTATCTCTCAAGAAAATGGCATGGATTACGGACTGCTAGGTTCTACTGCTCTGGTGTCACAAAGATTTGGGTTGTCTTCCTTCTGTCACTGTGTGAAGACTTGGGACAGTATAAATTAGTTCTCATGAGATAAAGCGTATTTTAGTGCTAACAGAGTTATTTAAAGTAATCTCAGAGGGTTGCAGAAACCCACAAGTGATTTGTGTAGCAAGAGACCGGCAGTTTCCCCAGCAAATTTCCAATGCAAGGTGGGGGAAAAAAAAGCACCTTATGTTTTTTGTAAGACTGATACATGGAATTTTGTTGTCACTGTAACAAAAATTCACCCCCTACTGCAACTCTCAGTTCTCAGACTTCTCAGCCCATTAGCTGAGAACATTACAAAGTGCCTCCTGGTGAGAGAGCAAGAATCAGAGCTCTAAATGCCATCACCAGCTTACCGGGTATAGTAGGAATCCACACCCAGAGCCTCCCGCACACTTGAGATGTACTGTTCCAGCACAGAGTTCGTTACTGTTTGCAGGGTCACACTGTTGGCTTCGTGGAAGTCCCCGGCATTTTCTGTCAAGCTGTCACCCAGATAATACTCGTGGAACTTCAGGATACCTGCAAGGAACAGGAATTGTGAGATTATTTCCGCAGGGGAAGAGCAGCACTGCCAGCAGCTGCCCAGGAAAGTGGCACAGCCTTCAACGTTTGCCATTTCCAGCACCACTGGGGCAAAGCACTCCGTGCTGCGTCTCCACAGAGCATTTCCAGCCCTCCTGTATTCCAACTCGGTTCTTAAAATCTAGCTTTGTACTTTGCAGATGATAGCTCAAAGGCACAAAGGCAGAGGAGTGCTTTTATGAAGTATTCAGAATGCATTTGCTTTTGCAGAAGTCTTAAATTATAAAACAGATCTCTCATGGCAGCATCTACCAGCCCAAGTCACATTTCAACAGCTGTCCTTGAAAAATGATAGCAATAGTCTCTGATCACATATATTGGACACGCTAGGCTCAAACACTGAACAAAAATATTACTACAGCAGTCACACAAAGGCTTTTCCCTTCACTTTTATGCACAAAAACATGCTATACACAAAGAAAGAAAAAGGCAGATTCAAATAGAGTAAAATATTAAAAGTTAACATTTCACAGTGAATAAATAATACAAAGAACAATCGCTGTTTTGGTAAGAATTCAGCTGCTACTCCAGATGAAGCCTTCTTCCCCTCAGACTGGCATAGTTTTTCACAGTTTCCATAGTTCTACAGTACCACAGATTGTGATCAACAGGGAAAGGCTGCTCTGGATGCCCTGTTTGCATTGACGGCAAAGATCAATTAGTGAGAGTGGGGGAATAATGATAAAGCAGCTCCTTCTGTAGGAGCAGAGAATCAGTGAAGAGGCTCTGAGGACACCGTTTCAGTGGGGGATCCTGGGCTGCCATCCTCCACCAGTACTGATAAGAAGAGGAGGGGTGGAGTCACTACTGAAGAGCTCCCCAGCAAAGCTGTTCAGGAGGAAACCTGCATGTTGGAGTTCAGAGCACAGCTGTCCCACTCCTTCCTTATACCTGACAGTGCATTCAATACGGCAGTCACAAACCCAGGTACTGGGGAGTGCAGCTGCCCTTCTACAGGACCAGTTGGGCAAGGAGAAAACCAGCTGTGAGGCTGGTGTACTTCTGATACATGTAAATTTATTATACTCAGCTTGATCTCAATCCTAAAGAATTACTGGCTTTTTATTCTGCAAAATACAGAACTAAAGAGCCAGCTAGTGATCGGCTGCATAGCAGGATGACATCATCCTGAACTTACACAGGCAATACTGCAAAACACCACCAAGAGAAATGTTTTCCAATCACTGCCATTCCATCTGAAATCAGGCATGTATAAATGTCTGCTTACCTTCCCCAAGTATTTTTGATGCAACCTAAATAATGCTTTTTATCTCTTCAGCTTTGTTATGGTGAAAGGCTGCAATTATTAAATTATATCCAGAAAGAACTCATGAAAATTTAGTCATCACTTTATTAGATAATGAAAAACAGCTGCCTGCAAAAAAGCAACCCTCTTCAAATTAATCCTCCTTGCTTCTCTGTGATAAGCATTTCCACATTTATTTAAGTGGAATTCAGAGGATCAGGCAGTTCAATGGCGTATCAGGAAGCGGGGACACCCTTCTGTTTTCTGCAATCCACTTCAGTGGATAAATGTCAAAAGCTTTTGAAAGGCTAAAGCACGGAAATATAATTAAAGTAGGCGTTCTTATGCATAGAAGATTCTCACAGAGCCAACAGATTCGGAATCTCATTACTGCTCTGCACTGCCAGGTGGGAAAAACATTCAGACTGGAGATAGGAAAAAGAAAATATTAAACATCTGAAGCATTTCCATTCCCAGGTCAATGTCAAAACCCTGAATAAGCACTTCCATGTCATTACTGCTATGGTTATGCCACTGTTTCCAGCTCCTGGGTTCTAGGATCTGTGGTACCAGATTCATTCCTAGCTGCAAATGGTACAATTTTCATTTTATAAGGTTTGTTCATAGGCTCTCACCTTCAAAAAGCACCTCACCTGCCCCAGGAGCCAGCAGCCAGCTGTACAGGTAACCTGCAGCTAGCGAGTAGTAGAGAACAAGTCCTCTCTGGCCATTCACTGTCTCCAGGACCTGGTCAATGGTCACTGGAGAATAGGGATCAGAGTCCTGCTGCCCAGTCTGGCGTTCCACAAGCAGGTCAGCAAATGCCCTTGTTCGTCCCCTCTCTGCTACTGCCAAAGCTTCATCATGGTGACCTGAAAAGACAAAGTCATCTCTCAAATGTGACATCAACACGGTTTGCATCACATGGTGCAGAAGCAGAACAGCTGCTATCTCAATCAGAACAAAAACCTGCAGAAACATATCGCAGCACTTATTTCTGGAAGGAGTAGTCACTACACTGGTATGCAGTCCCACAGATCATCTTGGCTGCAAGAGCTAATGTGATACATGGGGAAATGAGTCAGAGAAAAGAGAATGAATGGAGAAAGCATGGAAGAGAATCCATAGGTGCCTGAAATCCAAAGCAAGAAACACCTTTTCTTGTTCTGGCAAATAAATGCAGTGCTGTGCTGCATCAGACGGATGATAAGTGAAGGCTGGATCATGAACAGCCTCCCTGCCCCTTTCAGTCCAGCTCTGCATCAGACTGGAGTTCAGCTGATGGTATCTCTTACCGAGGCTGACAAGTACTCGCTGCAGGGCCTGGTAGGAAGATGTCTGCAGGTCGAAGAGTGACAGCTTGTAATCTGTGCTCAGCTGCACCTCATGGCGGATGGTTTCAAACAGTGCTGAGGCCCGGTAGAGCTGGGAGGGAAAACAGCCACGGTGACACCCTGACAGATACAATAGACAGCACCGGTGGGAGAGCAGGATCCAAGGCCACCACACCCCTCGGCAGCCCCTCAGGGGGTCAGCATCCCTGGCAGAGGGCAGGTGACCTGGGATGAAGGCACACAGGCCTGAGAGTAGAGTGCACGGCACACCTTGCCCCAGGATGCACCAGACAATTCCACCCCCAGGGACAGAAGTGACCCACCGGGCTCAGAGGACAACAGCCTGCAAGCACAGGGAAGGTCACAGAATACCTGGTGCTGAGACTCCTCCAGGTTCCCACTCGCCCAGAGGGAAAGGCCGAGGCCATGGCGGATTTTGGCCTCATCTTCTCTGCGTCCCAGCTGCTCCGCCAGCCTCAGTCCTGAAAAGGAGTCAGAGTGAGAGGGAGCCTTGGGGGAGAAGTCGCTTTGGCAGCCGGGCGGAGTATTTCTCCTGCCTCAGCTGCTGGGGACTGCTGGCTCAGGTTAGGCCTACGCCTCCAGGGTGCCCACAGCAGGAATGCTGCACTGCAGCAATGCAGAGCAGTGAGATGTCAACTGTGGAAGTGCTGGGCAGCAGCTGTTTACCCTCCAGTCAACACCAGCACAAGATGTGCCTAAGCAGGGCAGATGTTTCCATGGACCAAGGCCCAACCCCAGGTGAAGTTGAAGTTAACTGATACACACTCACTATGCTCCTATCAGGAAATCTGACGTAAACTTTAACAGTCACTTAATCAAAATCACATTATGCTACCAAACGTTGCCAGAGAAGAGGCCTCCTGCCACATCTCTTGCTTGTTTCCCAGCAGCTTTCCCAGCCTCCTGGTAGGCTCCATATGGTTTGGAGGAGGGCAGGGTCCTAGTGTAAGCAACTTGGAGCTTGTTTCATTTCCAGTAGCACCTTCTTGTCTGCTCCCTTCTATCATACTCCAAGTCTCTCACCTCCATGGGCCCAGCTGCCAGCAAGGATGCCTCCTCTCATACACCTAACATTTCCCACAGACTGGAGACAGGAAGCCCTGGCCACAACCATGCAGCTCAGCAGCAATCATTATTTCTAGGTTTTTCACAAATTCACATCACACCAGGAGACGGAGCAGACAGACACATAAATATCAAGACACTCGCTAGGCATGCTTGGAATTCAAGCTCAGAGATGAATGGAAGGCTCTGACTGACGTGGTGTGCTATTCAGAACAACCTACTGGGGCAGCCATTCAACAGGATGCTCAACAGTAACTATGGATATCTGCAATAGCTTTAGCACTGAAGGTCACTGTCAAACATCCTCTTAGTGCCACATTCATAGCACCTCATTTCTCTTCACACCTTCCTCCTATTTCCATGTACCTATCACAAAATGGTGTGTTGAACAATTCAGCCTCTTACCTTCCTGCAGGTACATCACAGCCTGAGAGTAGTTCTGCAAGGCATGATGAGTCCTCCCCAGACTGCTGTAGGACACAGTCTTGGCTACGAGATCGTTCATTTGTGCTGCAATGCTGAGATGCTGCTCCTGATACACTACTGCCCTTTCATAGGTGCCCAAGGACTCATAGGTCAGGCCCAAGTTCCCATAGGCTCGGCCTTGGCAAGTAGGGTTGTTGGTCTCTTCTGCAATCTGCAGGTCCAGCTGGTGATACTGCAGGGCTGTGTCGTACTCTCCCATCTGTTGGTAGACCCCACCAAGACCGCAGGCAGCATCACTCTCCAGAGCACGGTCCTTCATCTCACGAGCAATGTTCAGCTGGCGTTCCAGGCACGAGATGGCTTGCTCGTAGTTCCCCAGCTGGCTGTGCAGGCTCCCCAGCTCACCATAGGCCTGGGCTTTGTTAAATGCCTCCCCTAGCTCGTGTGCCACCACAAGCCTCTTCTCAAAGCACACCAGAGCCTGCTGCAAACTTCCCATAGCTCTAAAAAGGAAGAAAACAGCATTTATTTTGCCAATAGTTTCTTGAACTAAAACACTTTGTCACTTCCTCTCAAGGTCATCTCACATTTTTCAGGCAGAGACAAACGTTTCTCCCCCAGGAGTTGTGCCCAGCACTTTTGAATCAACATCCTTCCTCTGCTACCCTGCAGATCTCTTGTTCGAAGGACTGAGCAACCTCAGCTCCATTATGAGCCAGCAGCACTGACCAAACCATTTCCTTCCCAGCATCCAGAGGACCTTGTTACCTGGTCCTACGCCACATCCCCATGCATGTGTACAATGGCCACACAAACACATCCCTCTGATAGCACAGTACAGCCATTTGTACTCGCCTACACACCAGCCTGTCCTGCCCTCTGCCACACTTACATAGCCCCCACCTGCTGGCCAGGCTTCTCTTTTAACCCCCGTCTGCATGCACACTTCGGCCCCACAGCCTGCATCTCCCATTTCCTCACTCTCAGGCCTACTCCCATTCCCACGTGCTCCCTAATTATACACACTCCTCCCCTCTTTGTCCCATGCTGGCATGCACCCACAGTCCGCCTGCTCGCATTTCAGATGCAGCTCATCCTCATCTCCTCTGGTGCACCCACACTTCCCTGACACAAAGATGCCTTTCTCGGTACTCCAACACACTGCAATCCACTGCCTGTTGTTATAACATGCAGTGATCCTCACCTGTGCCCGTTGCCCAGGCCTCGGTAGGCCTTTGCCTGATCTTGCATGCGGTTCAAGCTTTGTGCGACAGACAGGTACTGTTCATAATACTTTATCGCTTCCTCAAAATCCCCCAGAGCTTCGTAACAATCCCCCAGGTTCCCATATGCTCGGCCCCGATCTAACACAGATTCATTTCCACTGAGCTGCTGCAGCATGGCCAGCTGCTGCTCGAAGTAGCCAATAGCTTCCTCCATGACGTTCATGTTCATCTTGGTGATGCCCATGTTGCCATAGACTTGGGCTTCTATGCTGGGGTCCTTCAACTTCTGCCCGAGCTCCAGCTGTTCTTCGTAGCACTTGAAGGCCATGGTGTACTTCCCAAGTGACATGTACACTGCAGCAAGGTGACCGTGTGCTCTGCATTCTCCTGGCATATCTCCCAGCTCCTGGTACACCTCCAGCTCCTGCGTATGGTAACCTAAAGCCTTGTCACACTTCTGTATCATCCTGTATGCAGAGCCCAGGGCTGCATAGGCACTGGCTTCCAGTCTCCTGTCTTTAACATGATGGGCTAAGCTCAACTGTTGCTCATAAAATTTTATTGCACCATTTACGTCTTTTTTACAGACAAAAATATCCCCCAAGTTCCCCAGAGCTCGGAATTTGGCCTGGGAATTGTTCAGAGACTGGGCCAGGGACAACAGGTACTTCTGACACTCCTCTGCTTTGCTGAAGTCCATCAAGGCTTTGAAGGCCAGGCCCAAGTTGCAATACGCTTTGGCTTGGCTCAGCTTGTCATGGAGATCCTTTGCTAACGCAAGGTCCTGCTCATAGTACTTAACAGCCTCCTCGTAGTTCCCAAGGCAGTAATGGGCATAACCAAGATTATGGCAAACCTTTCCCTCCCCTTCCATGTCCTGCAGCTCTGGGGACAGACGCAGGTACTGCTCGTAGTAAGGGGCTGCCTGCACGTACTCTCCTCGTGAGCAGTGGAAGTTGCCCAAATTGCTGAGGGCCCGTGCTTCGCTCTGGATGTCTCGCAGCTCCCGGGCAATGTTGAGATGGTTTTGGTAGTGCTGTAGAGCACGATCATGGGCACCCAGTGCTTGATAAGCAACTGCCAAGTTCCCATGTGTAGATGCTTGAGAGGCCCGGTCATTAACTTCCATAGAGATCTGCAGCTCCTGCCGATGGTACTTGACAGCCTGGTCGTACACGCCCAGAGCGTTGTAAGCATTGCCCATGTTACCATAGGCCCGGCCCTGGGCTGCATAATCACTGAGCTCCTGGGCTATAGACAGATGTGTCTTGTGCAGCCGCAGGGCAGTGTCATAGTCACCTTTCATCTGGTGAATGATTCCTGAAAAATAACAGAAGCAGGTTCAATAACAACACTGTGTCATGGTAACCCTTCTGCAGCAGCTCGCATTGCCAGAGCTGCTCTACAGTTTGGCCTTTGGCAGTCCGTGGCCAGCACAGTGCTGGTCTAGGTAACCCATCCTATGATGAGATACTTCTTATTTAAGAGATAGAAAGCAGAGAAGAGGACAAACTTTATGAAACTTTTTGCATGGTGCCTTGGGCCCAAAGGAAGCGACTGCTACAGTGAAATGTACTGAAACCCAGAGAAGCAGCACTGCTCACAGCAGGAACGATAGGAATACTGCACAGAAGGGCTGGAAAACATTGTATATCACAGTAACAAGAATGGGGTCATGAAATTCAACAGTAAGGTATGCAAAGACATGAACTTGAAGAATAATAGCAAGAATTTCTACTACAAGGGTAGGGAATCATCACTTGGAAACAAGAAGAGGAGAAACTACCCAGTGAACTGCTGCATTTCCAGTAAAGAAAGACAAATGCAATTCCTGTTTCTGACCGTAAGTGCTGAACTTGCTTTGTTCATGGATCATGGCATTAGTATCACATGGCATGTGTGATAACAGGAGATTGAATCCAACGCCCCAGGACGCATCTTCCACTTCTTTTCAATCCCCCTGGTAACTCGGAGCTGCTGCAGCTTTTCTGGGAGAGTGACTGGGGATGGCAGTGATCACGCACAGGCCAAGGAACTACACCACGTACATGGACACACATCCCTTGTAAAGGCATGCACTGCCATGACAACGCACTGCTCATCTCTGCACTGCAGCTTGCCCTGCCTTGGTGCTGCACAGCACGCAGACCATTCGCTCTTAGGCCACCTTCCCAAACACACCACCAAACCACAAAATCACCAACATCCTGGACTGAAGTGCCTGCTGCAGGACGTGAGTGAACTCAACAGCAAGACTCATCATTGAAAGCACATTCAAAGATCACTTCCTTACGCATCACCCTGTATTATTAATCCCAAGCGTGTCACGGTGAGAAATAAAACAGCAACAGCCTTAATTCTCCCCAAACAGAGGAATCTGAAACGCTGAGGTTGCTCTTGGAAAAAGAGGAACGTGGTAAAGACACCCCACACCACCTCCTGGTACATCTCCATCACTTTCCAGGGGTAATTAATTGCAAAGGATGGCCCAGCAAGGAAAGCTTCTGATCTAGACTCCAAAACCATCACCTACCAAATCCATTCCTGTGTGCACTTCTCAACAGAAAAAAGATGGATGGGGGATGAAGCCTTCTGAACATTTTAGTCGGCCTCTTTACTGCCAAGATGGAGAAGAAAACACTTCTACTTTCTCCTACAGAGTGCTTGAGGATTTGAAATGATTATCAGTTCAACTAGACCTAATTTTCTATAATCTCCTTTACTTACAAATAAAGTAAGGTTCTAGAGATAAAATGAGGCACATCGCCTCTACCGTAATACAGGCCATCCAACACCGAGTAGCAAGGACATAAAAGAGAGGCACTGAAGTTCCCTCATAACTGCAAATAGATGCTAAGCACCTGGGGACAGACTTTAAACCGTGTTTTATTAATAATCTGAAGTGCCCTCTCTGCATCACAACAGGACTGTTAAGTGCTGCAGAAGCTGAAAAGCCAGCTCTCTGCATGGAGCCCTGGCATTTGGAAACACCATCTGCTTTGCAAAGGTTGACAATCTCAGACTTCTGGTTAAACTCCAAATCTCCTTGTTGTGAAAGGCTTGATAACTTGTGACTCGCCCTCAGTCCATTACCTTCTGCTTACCGAGTCACAGAGCGCATTACATCTCCCCGCAGAGCACTGCAGCAGCTGGGCTATGTTACATTCTGGGTCCGTCCCGCTCAGCATTAGATAGTGCACTTAAGAGAGCTTTCCATCTAAATCAGTGAAATGCAAACAGAAAATTCTGTTGCTTCAGCAAAGAGGCCAACTCTAACATTCTGGCTTGGAAACACACATTTAGATACATTTTTTTTGCCTGTCAGCATGGTTATTTTGATGAGGCTTTGTTTTGCATGTGGATTAGATGAAGAAGACAATTAAGACTCGACTTTTTAATTGGTACTGGATGCATTTCAGCAACAGTAAAAGACTTTCTCTACAAGAACTGCGTGCTCCCTTTTTCCAGTGTAACTTAACTCTGATAGAGAGGACATAGAAAAATAGCCAAATAACAGCTGAAACGTGAGATCCTGTACTCAGAAGCCAGGAAAACTATTTTAATACAAAGTGTAGAGCGGCTGAGTCAGCATACCAACCTAAAGTTATACTTAGGCCTAAATCCAAACAAGAAAAACATTCTCTGCTGCACCAAAATACTTTTTTTTTTTAACAAAATTTTCTGGAATTGCATGCTGAACTATTGCTAAATCCAAAGCTACTGTAAGAATAAGAATCACATTGAGATGAACTTTCTAGTCCCGACTTCGCTGGTTTCGAGCCAGCAACATAGCAAGAGAATTAAAAATGCAAGTAAGTGCCCCTGGAGGCCAAGGAACAAGAGCAAGTTGCTTCCTTCTGTGGTAGCACTTAGTTTTGTTCTGGGACAAAGCAAAACCACTGCTGGAGTACCAGCACTGGCAGGGAACTGCTGAACCCATCTCCTCTCAACATTTCTGTACCTGTGTTTTTATTTTTTGTGGTGCTGAGTAACAGAGTCAGTCTACACTGGGCACAGATGCAGCTGAAGGAACATCACTGAACTTGAATGAAGCTCTTTCCCCTAGTGATGGATGTGGTCTGCCCAATGGCAACAGGCTCACCAAGATGGGAGACAACTCAGGCAGCCCAAGACCGTTCACCACACAGACATAGGGAGGAAAACCAAAACCATGAGACTGCTTCCATTTTCCAAGACTTCACTCCCTTAGTTTTCCAGATTTGCTCAGAAGGAACTGTGGCAATTCTCCAGAAAGCTGTGCTCGGAGAGGAGGCACACAAAATCCCTTCTGAACTTGGGAGGTTTGCTGCTCAGAACAGGCCCATTCCCACTCTGAGGAGCTGAACACAGCTGTGACTCCACATCTGCCCAGGAGCAGCCCCACAATGGCCGCAGAGATTGGGTTTGTGCTTGTTGAGAGCACCTACGCTGTATTTGGCAAAGCCCTCCCATAGAAGTTAGGGGAATCCAGATGCAAAGCTTTATCCACCCCAGGCCTCCTGCCTGCTCTGTCCCACTAACAGAAACACCAGCGATGCTCAGGGCTCTGTAAGGCTAAGCACCTCACAGGTACTTGTGCCTCAAACCCATTTTGTCTCACACATTTTCCCTAATTTGTGTTAAGAAGTTGATTCGCAACAGTAATCAGAAAGCTAAGGCTGATGCATTTTCTACAGTTCACCTTATCTTCTTCATTCAGCTCTCGAAGAGTCAGCTATTATGAGAAATTAAGTAATTCATCAAGCCCTTTTCAATTACCTGCTGCTGATAACATCAGAGTACAATTAGCATCTACAAACGAACCAAGTGCCAACTGCCAGGCAGAAACAGAAGCTAATTTACAGCGTGGGGAGGCCTCCAAGAGCTGAGAATCAGGGGCTGCCAGCAAACATGTATTTTGTTATACCCACAACAGCCCTGTTCAGCCACTCCCCACAGCCACGTACGCCCAGCTGAGCTGTGCAGTCAGAACTCATCCCAACAACAGCTGCAATGACAGCAGCACAGACTCCCACATCTCACAGCCAGAGACGCAAACACATCTTTGTTCGCTTCCACATCTGGCACTGTGAAAGAGGAGGAGTGGACTTCACTTTGATGTAATTCAACCCTCCTCAGCCTGCCAGTAAGATACTGATGTCTGTCCTTAGAAGAACATATTATTCTACACTCTATTATTTTTATGTGTACATTCTGAACACAAACTTAGTTAGGATTTGATCCACGTGTCTCCCAAGATAGAATGCAGCAAGCTGACAAGCTCCCAAAGTAATGGCTGGATAATAAACCACATTGCTCCTTGCCTTGGTGCAAAACTTATGTTTCTTTCTGACACCTCAATAGCTCTTCAAAAGCACTGTACCTTCTCAATTGCCTTCTGCCATGACCTTGTGCTTTCTGGTGCCTTCTGAGTGGCTGAATAATTTAACATGGGACATGTTACATCGGCACACAATCTGCCAAGTGCCTGTTTATTTTATGAAGACAGTCTGGTGGAGTTGGTATAACTAAGAAGATAGCACGCAGCGAGCCTCCTGCATCCTGGCAGCAGCTCCAAGTCGCTGCATTCCCTGACCAACCTGCTCCACACCAGGGCCTTACCTAAATTGGAGGAGGCTCTGCCTTCAGCAGCTCGGTCCTGCAGGCTCTCAGCGATGTGCAACTGCTCCTCATGGTACTGCTTAGCCCTCTCCAGGTCCTGCATGCATCTAGCCGCATGGCCCAAGCCAGCATAAGCTCGCATCTCAATGGCTTTCTCAGCCAGCTCCTGGGCCAACTCCAGCACATAGTTGTGGTAGGACATGGCTTTGTCGAAGTTCCTCCGGTAGTGGTAAGCACTGCCCAGGTTGCTGTAAGCTCGGGCTTCCTCCCTCTTATTCCCCAGCTCCTTGGCGATCTTAAGATGTTGTTCATGGCACTGCACTGCATTTTCAAAATCCCCCATTGCAATGTACACTGCTCCCATGTTGCCCAGCTCCCGTGCCTCAGACAGCTCATCTTTGGATTGCTTTGCAAGGAGGACACACTGCTTGTGGCTCGCCAGCGCATTTGGGTAGTCCCCGATGGCTGTGTACACATGGCCCAGACTGCTCAGTGCTGCGGATGCTGCCTGCAGGGATAAAAGAGAAAAAGTAAGTACAAGTCCTCATAAAAACAAGTCTGATGGCCTCAGTCCCAGAAATCAGCCACAAAGGGCCATTTTGGAGAAAACTTGTGACTACCAGCTGGAAATCCGCTCTCTGCAGTTCTACACACATCAGGGCAGCTCAGGTGGGGGCAGCAGTAATGGAGAGAGAGCAGTGTTGAGATGACCTCTTTTCTCTGGAACACACAGTGCATGTGCATATCTGGGTAAAGGGGAAGGGTGGCACTACAAAGATGCAGAGACCCCTGAAAGAAACAGAGAAAGCGAGAGCAGACAAATGCTTGCCCTGCTCCCCCCTGCACACAGGGAGCTCTTGTCAGCATGACAGGCTCCTCGCACCCTGCAGGCTGGTGCCAAAGAGCACCGCGCACAGAGAGCAGCAGCAGGATGTGTGACATGGCGGAACCACGAGGCATGCTGAGCCCACAGGAGGACCCCCTGCTCTCCTCTTCTCAGGCTGAACAGCCCCTGAATGCAGCTGCTGGAAACTTGCACATCTGCAGCCAGCACTCAGCAGAGAGGAGGCCTTTGTTGCTCAAACAAAACCAGTAGGCCAGCAGACACTCACCAACATCTTCACATCTGTTTGGCCAATCACCATGCTCCCAAGAGCAGTTTTTACTGTGCAGTAAAACAGGGTCCTCCTACCACAGCACTGCTTGTTACTCAGCCCCAACAACCTTGGGACTGCTGCACGGACAACAGGACTTCAGCAGCTGGAGCCCCTGTCCTCTGGGAATACCTTAAATAAATGCAGTTATTTGGAAACCTGAGTTCTTACCACTGAGAAACAGCTGTATCCAACAAGACAAATTGAGAAACAGACTGTTCGCTGCGCCTACCAGGACAGAGGCTTGCCTGCACGTACACATGGCTGACAGCAGGGCAAGGAGTTAAGAGCAGGGACGCACTCCTGCTGCTCAGTGCCTATTTGCTACCTCAGCACGGCTGCTCACTCCAAAGCCCTGACCCCGAGTGCTCCACGGTCCTCTGCATATGCATTTCCTTTGATACCCAGCTGCTGCTGTGACCCAGTTCCACAATAGCCATCTTTTCAAACACTTTCAGAAAGGAGCAGTCAAGGTGAGACTGCACAGAGACCATTCTCACCTTGTCCCAGCACATGAGCACAGGAAAGCCTCAGTCCACCCTTCCACCAGACATGTTGGTACAGCATCTCAGGACGCTGTCCTTACAGTTAAAGACGAAATAACCTGGTGCTCCCAATGAAGAGACAAGTCTTACCCTCTTCCCATCTTTGGTTATGCACTCCCAGCAGCATCAATAGAGCAATGTTTCCAGACTGAGGAGCTGTAAACACAATATGCTGATTCAAATTAACAGGGGTTCATCTTTTCTCATCCAAGAACCCGAGGTGACAGATTAGCTATTAAACACAGCATCTAAGTCAGGAGATACAACACCATAGGGAAGCTCCCTTTTGGCCAGCACACAAACAGCCAAGATGCATCTGTTTTCCCAGAGGCACCCTCTCAGGCAGCTTAATTATAACTGAAGAGCTGCCGGCATTCAAAACGCTGTGATTTCTTTTTTCCCCCAAACCAAAACATTGCACAGAGCCCTGCACAGGCCTCAAGGTGCACAGGGGTCTCCTGACCTTGCTGGTGAGCAACACACTCCTCACTGCACAGAGCAAACTGCTGGGCTACTCGGGGCGCAGCTAAATCCCAGCACAACGCAACCCCAGGGAGAACTGACCCAGCAACCCCAATTAACTCTGGCAGACAGGCCACCACCACCAGGAGCACTTGGTGCAACCGGGAAATGAACAGAAATGCTTTTTCTGGATATACAAAGAGTCAAACTGTTCTCTTCTGCTGCTGCTAAATTAAAACAACAACAGAAAAAAGGACATTTACACATGGAGATTGCTGAACAAGATGGGCCATGGCTCAGGGCCATCTAGACAGAGGTTCAGACGATGTTAACGTCTCACAGCTAGGGAAAAGGCATCCATGGAGAGCTGCAGATCTCAGACTTTCTGTGCAGAAGAGAAACTTGCCAGCTGCAGGGACTTCTCATACCGCACACGGGAAGGAATCGTTCACACACAGCCTTCCTGCCTCTGCCCTCCAATGCAGCATTCCTCCCAAAGCTTTATTCTGTGGCCATTAGCTGACCTGAGTGCTGCAAGGGAGGCTCTCCTCAGCCACCCTCCAAGCCTGCATGAGCACAGTCTGTCACCTTTGGCTTCCCGTGGGCTGGCTGCAGCATCTCTTCTCCAGCAAGACAGATATCAATGCTCTGTGTGCTCGCAGGGGCCATCAGTGAAATGACTGCAGAGCTCGACATTAAAGCAGTGCTTGGGAGCAATCTGTTGATTACATCTGCTGGAGGACACCAATGACTAACACTTCAGGGGGTTAGTAATACAACTCAGGAAGACAAATTCATCACTGTATACTTAATAAAATGCTCCACATAACAGCATCCACTGGGAACTCTAAGTGGCTCACACGCTGGCCAATAGGGTAGAGATATTCCCAGAGGTGCTGGCATAAGCATCAGAACACAGCAGTGGGAGCACCAGGTTGGCACTAGGTGTGCATGTGCAGCAGGCTCCAGCTGTGCTAGTAAGGACTGCTGCTTGGTGGCAGGGTGAAGGGAGACTACAGCTTCATAGCAGTAGGGTTCTGCATCAGCAAACAAAGAAAATCAATGCTTTGTATATCTGACAAAGACAAATTTTACAGCGGGGGATGCTTACACCTTCAATTATGCAATTTATCACTTTAATAGAAAGCAGATTCTTCTGCCACTGAGCTGAGGCACAGAAGGGAGTTCAGAAAAGGGTTTCAAATTGCTCTCTTTTTCCTGGGAGCAACAGTCGGGTTTTTCAGCTGAATAAGGTAAAGAATCTGATGTTAAGCAGATGTGCATCACAGAATGATAACTAATAAGGATCCGGTGACTGCGAGGTGTGCTTCTGAGATATTTCACCCATGCCAGAAAATGATCATGTCCCAATTGTGTTACATTTAAACAATTCTTTGATTAATTGCACAGCTTCCTTAAACGTGAACACTGTATAATAATCCTATAATGAGCAAGGTGAAGATGTTCTGCCCGGTAGCCCTAACCCCCCAAAAGAGACACCAAACAGCACTGATCAGAGACTTTCAAATCTCTGATTTCAAAGCAGAAGAGGGGAAACAAGCGTTGTGCACAAAGTATTTGTGACATTGAGAGCCCGACTGCAGCACCCCCCAGCTCACCTGTTATGGTAGGGACTCCAGGGAGCCCAATTTGGCTGTAAAGGCAACTGTTGACCCCTGGAGTTTACCAGCACAGGAATGTGAACATACACCTCTGTTTGCAGCTAATAACAGCCTGCAGTGACACGAAGCCTTAACCCATTCCCATCTTTCCTCTTTACATCATCCCTGACAAGCCAGGCTGGATCCTGAAGCAGAGAGGCATTGAGACATGCCAAAGAGACAACAGGACTGTACCCAGCTGAGGGACAGAAATGGGGGTGCACTGATCTAGTGTGGACATGAAGCTGACATCTAACAGAAATGTTTTCTGTGCAGGATGCACTAAGGTTGGCTAACAGTAACGTAACACTGCACAAGGATGTAAGCACGTACATTGTTTGTTTTATAAATACAGACTGGCTGACTGCTGTGCACACAGGCAGGACAGTAACCTAACAGGAAGTTTGGGACAGACCAAAATGCTCCAGTGGCTGTAAATTGCATTTTAGCCCCACTTCTATTAAGCTCCTTTATCAATTACTCAGAACTCACCAAAATTCCACAGGTAGCCACAGGTGATCTGTGTACCAGTGCAAATTTCACACCCAAACACAGTCAGTGCCCCATAACATTCAAAGCCACCCACCCCTCCTCCTTCAAAGGCAAAGGCCTATGTGTCAGTACCAATCCAGCCTTCTTTGTGCAGCATGCTTTTGAAAACAAGGAGGAAGCAGCAGGCAGTGCCCTCCTCCTGTACACTATCTGTGCACAGAAAGGAACATCTTTGCTGTGGCAATTATTTCCTGAAAACAAAACAAAAAGAACCTGGAATCAATAGCTCCGTCAAAATCAATTTATGTGTAGAAGGTTTCAGTCTTTTACATGGAAACCACCATTTTCAGACAGTCTAAAAATCTATTTTATTCCCCATAACTGTAAATCCAAGCACTGCAGCAAACACCAGCAATGAGCAGAAGCAGTGCTTCCTAGCAAATAACAGCATCACAGAGGAAAACGACAGCAGTCCCTCTCACCTATTTCTACTACAGATGCCAAAAGCAAACTCTTAGCATCTCTGCCATCACTGGATGAAATCACTCAGACATGTGATGTGCAGCTGACCCTGGCACTGACCCTGCATGCTCCTCTTCCTGCACAGGAGCCTCCAAGCAAACCTCGTCTTTGCAAAGCGCCTCCGCAAAGCAATCCTTCTAGAGCAGGGGCCAATCCCGGCATGACGTCTGCTCACAAAGCTGGATATCATTTCTGAGAGAAACTCAATATAGGAAAGCTATGGCTGAGGTGAGCCTTCTGAAAACCCAGAAGCACGGATCCCTCAGAGGTGCACACTTTAGACGAGGCCCCCACACCATTTCTTTTACCATAACCAGGGTGCAGGCCACAGAAGAATGCTAGGTTTTGCAGACACCATGAGAGGCAAATGAAACCAGAAAGCTGACTTTCTCTCAGCTAAAATGCATGTACAGTGAGGGTCAAGTAGGGACATTTAAAGGAGATCCTCAGGAAGTATTACATTTCCCTTTTGAGTCTGAAAATGAGACAAAACAAAGCACATGGCTTTGAGTGCATTCCCAAATTTCCTGCACCGGTCAGATTTCCCCTTTCTGCTTAACACCAGCACATCTGAACTGGACAAACCCTTGTGAACCTTGTCAAGCTGACCTGCTAAAAAATAAAACAACACAAGAGAAAGGCAGTTAATTTATGTTCTGTTATACAAATCCAACTGCTCAGTGCTCGAGCACTGTGCTGCTCACATCACTGAACTCACCCTCTCACCTAGGCAAGCTTTTCAGTCTAAGATGTAATGTAACACCAGTGCCCTCAGATGAACTCATATGGGAAGCATTTTCCCAGCAGCTGGTACTCGAGTCTTCCCTTTTGCAGCAAAGTTCTGACATGGAGTGAGAAAGCCAACCTGTAAAAAGCTGTCCTCCAGGGTACGTGGGAATTCACCCCAGATTCCGAACGAAGCAGGGCTGCCAGCTGCAACAAGAGGCTGTGAACAGCGGGGCAAAGGCAAGCACTGCACTTGAGGGTTTCAAGACTGGAACCCATACCTACATCACAGGTCAGATTCTGAGTCCCAGTGGTTAATCAGTGCCTCTCAAAGAGCAGGTGTTTGAAGTAGAAGTATATAAGGGAACAATAGGAACTGGAAAAAGAGCATGCCTGTGATTCTGTACACTCAACAGAGCCAAACATCTGCGCCAGAAAAAAACTGAACTCGAGCGAACTAACAATGCTGTAAAAAGTATTCAGGAAGACATATAATCATTCTGCAGCCCGAGTCCAATCTCTCACAAGTTCTCATTAAGCTAAAAATCACAGCATCTGTGGAACCTGAGACTTCAAGGGCAGCAGGGGTAAAAACAAAGCTGCTGTCCCATTAGGAAATCTGGAGAACCAATCTGCCCCACTCCCACCTCACTCTGTACTGGCTTCTTTAGACCTTCAGCAGCCAGCCCTGCCCCCATCTGCTCAGCTCTGTGCCCTTGTCCTGTGCAAAGGACATTTATCTTATATAACACATTAAAAAAAAACAACCACAGAAACATCACCACTTAAGCCACAGTGAGTCTGCATGCACTAATGACTGGGCAGGTGTACTGGGATGCACTGCAGAGCCCCACTCTCCTGCAGCTCAGCCTTCTAGCTGATCCTGGAAGTCCTGCTGGCTCCTTCACCCCTTGGCTGCCCACCAGGAAGCCAGGCATGCATCTGGGCCAACAGCAGTGCTGGAACTGAACAGTGGAGGACTGAAGCTGCACTCTTGCCAGCCTGATACCTGCTCAGGCAGCTTTTTCCTCAGCACTAACAAAAATGCATATTAAAACCAGCTTGAGATCAGCAAGAAGGCTTCATCAAGGGCCCAGATGCAACTCTGAAAGAAAACGTGGTCCTTTCCTTTTGCAAAAATCCACTTCACGAATTGCAAGGACTTGGTCTTTTCTACCAGTTTCTGGTTCCTGCAGATAGTTTTGCACTGACTTCCCAGGAACCGATGCTGGTCTTGCAGCTCTCTGGACAGCAGGGAGTGGGAGCAGCCTTTTGCTTGAGTGGTTAGCAGCCCAACCAACCATTCTGTTGTTTGTAAATCCTGTGTAAAGTGTCATGGGATTTGGAAAGCTGCTTCTCACGCAGAGGTTGAATCAAAAAACAGCTTGTTTCAATTTCTTGAAAGTACATTCAGGGCTCAGAAGATCCCTTAAAAGAGCCCAGAGAAAGATGGAAGGCATAATGGAGAAACAAGAGCTAAGAAGTAACCCCATGCAGCAAAAATGCTTACGTATATGGATATGCCACAGTCACCCATCCCTTTTCTTGATGCTTGGCCTTTACAATAAGGTGCTTTTCTTTTTTTTAAACAAAAAATAGGAAGATATTTTGGCAACGTTACCACCTCTGCAATACATACACCCAACATTTATCTCCTGCAAAATTCCTCTTCATAGTTTCAGTAGCAATGGTCACACCCTAAACTTCCAATTCCAACACTCTTACTAGCAGTGCCTACATTAATTATTAATAGAGGTTATCAATTAGCAAAGCCCATCTCAGTCTGTTCCTTACTTCTGGAACTCCAGTCAGATGTGATAAAACTATACGTAACAAAGAGTATTATCATCTCAGCCTTCCCTGTCCACGCTGCTACAGGCAGCAGATAACTCACTTCCCTGTGGCAGACAACTATGTAATAAATTATTTTGAAGCAGTGGCTTCACTGCAGAAGGGAAAATGAGACAGAAGATAGAGAAGCAAAGCAATGCTTAAGTACCTCCTCTGCTGGTTTTTTTTGCACAGCTCTGCCATCAACCACAGCATTTTCCTACTGTCACCTCCACCCATTTCTGACATCCTACTCAATGTTTTCATACCTGACAACTTGCTTTAGCCTGACGACTCTTTCTAGGTTTCATTTGTGAGGTATTTATATCCTGTTCTCATTTTCCAGACTGTTACCAAACATAACTGCAATGACAAGGTTTCCGGATTCGTCCTTCCTAAAAGGTTTGCCAGGGACAGACCACCTTTTCACATGGCTGTGCCCAACACGAATGCCACAGGCAGAGACAAAGCGATGATCGCTTCAGGATTTTCAGTGAGAAAGAGAAAAAACATTGGTCCTAAGGGAAGCTGTCTTTTAAAGCAGCTGAAAGCTACCTGATTGCCATGGAAAAGGACTCCTGCTATGAATGATAACCCGTTCCAAGCTAAATGCTGCGTGGAATAGGAGCCGCACCCAGCCCACTGGTCTGCACCCAAGTGACTAATGAGCAGACTTGAGCAGAAGGGGAAACAGAAGGGTTCTCCTGGCAGCAGTTAAGATACTGCTCAGAAAGAACAGGCGGACAGGAAAGATTCTGCTGCACCATGCAGCATGGGCAGTCCGGGTGTGCAGTCTGTTTTCCCAAGGACGTGTTACAGAAACCACAAGTGAGATATGCAAGCACTTGTCAGCTCACCAAGAAAGCATTCACCTCACTGCACAATTTCTCATATTCCCTTAAAAACTCTCAACAAGTGTGAGGAAAATGGCATGCCTTAGCAACGTTTCCTTCACATTAACCACAGGCTGTGCCTGGAAAGTGGAATAGGGTAGGAACAGCCCAGCCCACCACAATAACTGCAGAAAAGATGGGCTACAGGACTCCGGCCTGTCTTCCATTAGCTGCTATCTTCGAGCATTCCAGGATGGCCTGAGCCATGCCAAGCTAACAGAAGGTACAGTATGGTGCACTGCCATGCAACAGAAGACAGACAGCTCAGATGTAATTGCAGGGATTAAATCAGTCATGACAAACAGCCTTCCACCACCCTCTGCGCAGTTTCTCTCCTGCCAGCACAGGTAAGGGACAGGCAGATTCATCGCCCCTTCTGGACACAGAAGGACAATGTTTCTGCTTTATTTCCCCACAGCCCCTTTTTAGTGAATTATGATCTTTTGTTCCACACAAATATCAGATGTAGCATGCGTAACAAGACAATTTTGGCAGCAGTTCACTACAACACACAGCTACAGACACAAGTGCCAGGTAAATATTAGAGCAATCTGAATCAGCTGCAAGTCGCCCAAAAATGAATGTGCACGGCAGTATGGAGACCAGTGCTCTTCTGCATGCTCTATGCTAGCTAGGCAGCTTTCTGGGTACAGGCTTGGCAGCTGTTACCAGCATTAAGTCAGAAAAAGACTTCTTCCAGAACCCCATCACCCGGTGTGGACAGTTCCTGCCAAACACGTATATCCTCAGCAGCCACAGATACCTCCTGGGGCCTGGCACATACCAGGATGCCAGCTGTGCCAGCCCTGAAGGGAAATATCAGACCCCTGCATGCTCCAAAAACACAACACAACTTCCTCTCTCTCAGTGGCCAAGCATCTCTGCAACAGGACCAAGGACATTGTTCCACAGCTGGAAAATCAGCTCCCTGTGAAGCCACTCAGCTTGCTCCAGGGAAAGCTGCAGTGACAGACCGGGGTAACAGCAGGGCAGCAGGAAAAGGATCTCACAGACAACAAAAGGATGTGGCACAGCAGTCACGTGCTGGGAAGTGCCAGCTGCCCATGGCCCAGCTGGAGAGGTGAAGCAGCAGCACTACAGTGAGGAAAAGCTGTGCTTACTACTGAGCACGAGCTGTGCTCCAGCTCCATCTCAGTACCAGGCTGCAGCAGTGCAAAGCTGGAGGATGTCTGCACAGCTGCAGAATGACTCTGTGCTCCTGACAAGGTAACCAGCAGGAGAACCTGGCCCCAGGACTAATCAGCTGCACATGTTCTGATGAGCTCACTCAACACTGACATGCCCTATGATGTTTTCTCTAGAGAGGAACGGATTGCATAGATCCATGCTTCCAGCACAACTGCAAGCACAGGACCCCTGCAAGTGAAGCACAAGCACGCAACTTCATTTCTGCCAGCTGCCCTCCCTGTGGCTGCCAGTACAGACACCATCCTGGGGCAGGAAGGAACGTGGATGGCAGCTGGGGAGGCATCCCACATCTCAGGAGAGCTCTCACACCACTCGATCAGAAAGAAGCCCAGCTGGGGCAAGCACACCTTGCTCACACGTGAGACAGAGCTGATGCCTCTGACACATCTGTTGGAACTCTTCAGCTCACAGCAGCAAAGTGGATCAGTTTGTGGCACAGCAGAAGCACAGTCTTTGCACGACCTTTCCAGAGCAGGGCAGCTTAGAGAACTGTGGGCAAGGCACAGAGACGCAGGAGCTCCCACAGCTGTACTTTGGGAAGAATGAAGACAGTTCCTCCTATGGACAGTTATGTCATTTGTAACTCACACTGTTCCAGTCTTCTTCCTTATCTAACTCAGCAGAGCACATATTTCTAAAATGATGAGAAAAGAACATGAAAAAATACACGCATTCTTCTACTCTGTACCGTAATACACACATGCTGTTCAGACAAAAGATTAAATACTTGCAGCTTTACTATTTAGTAAAGATGTGGCCTCTACAGACAGAGCATGACAGGAAGGACACCTGGAAAACATTTTGCTCCCTTCAGGAAGAGACAGAAAATCCTGGCTTTACATACTTTACAGATTTCAGCAGAAAGAAATGATCTATCTTTCCTACTCTGTCTCCTTCTGGAAATAAGAAAGTGAAATCTGATCTTTGACTCTCACAGCCTGACAGTAAGTAGCTGTAGTTTACAAAATGTAGGAAGCTTTATGCTGAGCTTCATTGCTGGCTCGGACATGCTTTAAAGGGGACTGGGAAAAGCTACTACAATTTCAAAGGTACCTAACCACCAGCAGCTGGGCTGCACACAAAGGATGTTCAGACAGTTGCACAATCTACGAATTCCCAACTGAATGCAGGCAGACTATGTCTGTCACACCAATCGCCTCTCAGTGACGCTCCTCCTCCAGAGCTTAACACATCCCTGTTGCACGGCAGCCTGTAATTGCTGACAGCCTTCTATCATAACAATCCTCTGATGCCAGCAAAGGGCTCTCATCTCAGCCAGCTCCACAGCAGAACTCAGTGTATAGGAAGCACCTCCTTGTTTCATTTTTCAGGCTGTTTGGGAAGACTAAACAACATCAGCAAAGGGCAAAGCTGGGCATCCCACCACACACTGCTCAAGCTCTTCAGATATTCTCTCGAAGAAAAGTAGTATTTTAAGAACTCCTTCCAGTGAATTGGAAGCACTTAATTTGAAAGGTTCTGTCAGTAACAGATGGACAGAAAGGATTGCTCTGAAGGGCACAAATCCCCTCAGGGCAATGAATGCTTTCTGGAGACAGCTGCACAGCCATAGCTGTGTGTATTAACACACTTTTTAAATGTCAAAGCAATCCAAGTTTCTCAAGCAATGATTCATTGATGTTTTATGCTGTTCTGAGGCACACTACAAAGCAAACAGCTTCTGCAGCGAGAACCACAGCCCAACAGTTTGACTTCCAACACAATCGCTCTCTCTCTTCAGTTCTTAAAATCACACAAACCTTCAACTGCACTCAAGCTGCTCCCTTCCAGTAGACTGCAGGGTCCCCAGAATACCACACCGTTTAGAAACAGCCATGGAAGCACATGGCTGGTGACAGGAGAGCACTCCTTCCAGAAACAGCTGCCCTCAGAGGGGAGGTGGGGGGAACCTTCAAAACCTCTCTCCTGAACGGCCTGCTCAGCTCAGAACACACCGCACAGGAGCTGCCAGCACCCAGCGGCTTGCTGGCAACACTGCGCTTCCCAAAAGCTCAGCGCTGGCAATGCGCTTTCACACAAGCACTAATTTTATTATGGTTAGTTTATGATTTTGCCTCATTGCTCTGCTATTTTTAAATGCAGGGCTGTAATAGAAGGCGTCTGACTGCCCAAGAGAGAGCGGAGCCATCACGCTGTGGAGGCTTTGTGGTGTTGGTGGCCTCTGCAGGGCAGAGCTCACGTACAGCGTGAGGGCACGACCACGGAGCCTGAGGCAGGCCTCTACAGCTCAGCACAAACACCTAGGCCCACAGCTCCCTTTCCCCATCAGTTGTTGCTTATCAGTCCTCACAGCTTAAAAAAAGTGATCTTCTGAAGCAGCAGTTTTCCAAATCAAATTACTTGGAGTGAACACAGGTACTGTCATTAGAAAGAGCCGCTCCAACCCTGAGAGATCACCCATGGTTGGCTCCAACTCAACCATGCAGATGCAAGTAATGGCTGCACTGAATTTGGCAATGCAAGAAAACTCTGCATATGTGCTACTAGCTAGAGATGAAGAGGAACAGAGACCTTGGGACAGCAGCTGACACAGGCAGCAAAAGCCAGCAGATTTACTTTTTCCCTCCAATCAGTTACATTCTCCTTGTCTAAATCATAGCTCATGGTGTGGCATCAACACATGCTGCGTGGATTACGTGACGACTTGCACATGATCATGTTACTCAGTGTTTAAAACAAAGCATTTACTTCATAAATATAGTACAGGCACAACAAGCTGCATCTGTTACTAAAAATGGCCAGATTTGTACCACAAGATAACTGACATGCATTAGCTACCTTATAAATCCCAACAGTGGCAAGGCATTACAAATTGCTTTACCACGAGGTAACAAAATGAACTCTGAGCTTCCTTCTGCCTTTGCAAGGAAGCAGGCAACGGCACAAGCCTAAATTGTGTGTGAAAACCAACACCTGCACGGTCAGACTGAGTACTCACCGCCAGCACACCCCAATGCCCACTGCTAAGGAGGCAGGTTAATGAGTCTGAAGAAGGAACCTACTTCTGTAATGTGTGATTTGAAGGGCATGGCTTCTCTGGTACCTTTAGGTGCTCAAATGACAAATGACCCTGTAACACTCCTCCTCATCTCTAATAACATCTTGCATTGATCAGGTAACAGGCAGTCTAGGAGATTAAATGTACCACCTATGTTTCCTGGGAGATGATCATTCTAAGTTCAATGTCAAGTTCAACCTTAAGTCACACTAAATAATAGCTTAATTATTTAATTAATTAATTATTTACCTTGCTTTGCTACCCTGCTCCACCCTGCCAGCACATAAAAAGCAATTCATACAATGACACAGGAATTTATTACCGTTTATCTTCTACCTGGACTTTAAAACAATTACTGAACCCAATCTTCTGCCCCACAATCTCCCCATGAAGCATGAGCAGTTTGCTTTACTCCTTGTTTTAAGTGGAGCTATCTTCAGTTACTGATACTTCACCATGCTGTCACAGGTGAAACCTGTACTGGATATTTAATCTTCAGTGATTTCTGACTTGGTATCCATAGAGCAGAGGTGACCTCATTGCAGCTTCCAGATAGCTTAGACTACAACATTTTACAGTGGTTTCTTTAATAAGGTCACAGCTTTGTTCTGTGCAAGCGCACGCTGAACAGACAACTAGTTCTGACTTAATGTCTCCAAGCGATACAAAGTCTGCCAACATCTGATTACCTTCACCATTACAACTTTTGATCTTATTTCTAGCCTAAATACATTCAGCTTCAAGTCTTTCCCTATTGCATCTCCTTTGGTGCAGAAAAATAACTCTTCTGATAGAAGTACTGTACAAATATAACTGCAGGCTTTAGCTGTCTCTGAGGAAAAACTCCCAGCCTGCAAGCTTCTTATGCTCCTCGCAGCCAGCTTCTGTGACATGGAAAGACGATGAGCTAAAACAGCATAACCCTGGTCTTCCCTCTTAATACAATCTGTCACTCTTCCTCCCACACAAAGACTACCTCGGCTGCTGGTTTAGGGTATCTCTCAGTGTAAAACTCCCTGCCCTTTCATGCGTGCTGTGTAAAAACTGGAAAAAAGGGCAACAGCCCAATCTGCCAATGTGTATTTTCCTTGGCACATTAATGAACAGACAATGTGCACTGACATTTTTATAATACAAAATATGAAATATGTCACAGGAATGCAAGACTACTGCTGGTGTAGGATACAGCTTTATCTCTTTCCCCATGCATGTTCTAGGAGCAAGGAAACAAAGTCAACATTCCATTCCACAACGGAGGGCTGGCTTAGAAAGCAAATCTTTGTATCCTTATTTAGGAGTTCTAACCCCTGCATAGGGCTGTATGCCATTATTTCAGGACAGAAATGGTTAAACTATAACAGCCTGCAGCTGGCTCTGAACAAGAAAAAGAAAAGCCTGTACCTAGGGGGCCCCACAAGCCTAACAGTATTGCATTTCCATCACTGCACACCAACTAGGTAGGTCTTAAATGGAGCTAATGCCAATGGATCTACCCAAAGATGTGCTCCCTAAGATGCACAAACAGAGCTATGGCCCTGCTGGCCACCAGTCCTGGTGGCTCTTCAGTGTTCAAATGAGCTGAGCTCACTTAGGAAGGTATGGTAGAACTTTATGCTATTTACCTGGGGGCTGTAAAGGAACAGCCCATCAATACACGTGCTGCCAAGTGGCATGGCTAAAGTGTGGAAAGACGCACACACAGCAGCTTTGCTTCAGCCAGTACAAGAGAGGACATTGTAAGAGCAGCAGCACAGACTTCACTGGGATTCTCAACTTGAGTACAATCCCAGAGTCTGCAGCAGGCCAAGACAGCCCACGCTGAAACCTGCTCTGTTTCATCTTCACAGACAAATGACAGACTACTGCCTTAGCTTCAGCTGGGATGGAGCTGTTTTCTTTGGAGTACCTGGTATGATGCTATGTTTCTGGTTCTAGGAGAAAACCAGTGTCGGTAACACACTGATATTCATAGCTGCTGCCAGGCAGCACTGCACAGAACCAAGGTTGATCTCAGCGAGGAGCCCAAGGAGATGGGAGGGAACAGAATTAGGACAGCTGACCTAAACTGGCCAAAGGGATATTCCATATCACATGACATCATGCAGTAGGAGTTCTGAAGGGGGTGGGAGTTATTTCTCTTCTCTTCCGCTGCTCATGGGGCTAGCTGGGCACTGGTCACAGGGTGGTGAGCAATTGCTTGTGCGCTTGTTATATACATCCATATACGTACATGTATAGTGATAACTATCATCCTTTCCCTTTTCTTTATCTTAGAAAATAGCTTGATCTCAACCTATGAGTTCCACTTTATTTTTTTAATTCTTGTCCCCATTCCACTGGGAAGGGGGGAATGGAATGAGTGAACGACTGTGTGGTGCTGGGCCACCTGCCAGGTTAAACCACAGCTACCAAACTGTGCTGTAATTTCCATAACCTGCTCAGGAGTTCAACTCCTGCACTCACCATCAGAAGAGAGGCAACTGTCCTTCTACATGCTCCTGCCAACCTTCCTTTCTTCTACCTGCACCTCCTGCTGTCATCCTCCTAGCACGGTATCCCACTGACCACAATACTGGATCATCTGCTCAACAGGAACTCAAAGAACACGTGGAAAGAAAGACCAGGTCCCTTATCAGTTCCAGGCTCCTGAATCAACTACACTCTTATATATGCTATTCTCAATCTCTCTCTCAAAACAAATAAAGATCTCAAAGAACTAGCTTATCTGAGTTTCCTGATCAGCCACTGCAGATCAACAAAAAATGACACACTGAAATGACACTGAGATGGCTACTTCACAGTGTCCATTACAGTATTACCAAAAACTAGTCTACTTGCTCAACAGCACAGAGCAAAATATTGATATCCCAAGGTCTCTCTTGAAGACACAACAGGTATGCCAAATCCCAGCTATTTCTGCTCCATTCTCTCTGTGTGCAGAAGTATCAGAAGGCAGCTTGAACTTCTTCTCCACACTGTGGCTGTAAAGAGACGATGACATATCTGGACACAGACACTGTGCTTGGGATGACGTGGTGCTTGTTAAAGGAGCTGTGCAAACTCTCTGTGCCAGAGAGAAAAAACGTAAATCTTCAGTCCATCTGAGCAGCTGAGATGATTCTCCACTCAGGTGACAAAGCTGCCTTTCTGAAGGCTTGTGTGGAAGACACACCTGAACGTTACAGCCAGACCCTCTGCAAATTCCTCCCGACTTTATGGGCTACTTGACCCAGCAGAAGCCTCTGGTACAGCCATTTGCTTCAGCAGCCTCAGAACCCAAAGCTCCCTCCGAGGACAGCAGCCTCACATACAAAGGAGCATTTTTTACCTTTTAAGCCAATTCTCCGGACAATTGGAGGTAAAACAATTACCTCATTTCAGTTGCACACCAAATTCCCTTCTGGTGGAATTCACATCAGCACTACTGCAATTTTATAGTATTTGCATTATAAAAATGTCTGCAAAGGAGGCCAAGAAAAACAGCTTTCTGTTCAGAGGAAGCTCTGTGGTCAAAATGATGTCATAAGAAAGCGCCAAATTAATTTCCTGTGGTTACATCCTTACAGGAAATCCAAGAAGCTCAGCTTTCTTTCTTAACCAAGCAGTCATTTGTTGTCAATAACTGTTAATTACGTGCCCAGATGTGTCAGTTTATAAACTAAGAACTATCATGATTAGACTTCATTATCTGGATTCCTCCCAGATCGACCGTTGGGATCTGTTTAGATCAGCAGCCTGAAGTCAGCAGAACAGATCAGCACGTGCTTCCCTGGGCAGCTTCAGGGGCTCAGTGCGGGCAGGCTGCTGTGCTCTCAGCAATTCCAGGCAGCTTCCTGCGATTTCCTTCCTCAGCCCCCTCCCCAACACCGGGGGAGGGGCGTCTGCTGCTTAGAGAAACACCATGAATAGGAACAGCTACACAGATTCGACTCTTACCAAGAACAGGGACTCCTAACCAAGAAAAATAGAAAAAAAATGATGAGCAGCAGCTTCTCTGTCTTGCATGAACAGAAATACAGAGATCAGGAGCGATTCGTGAGGTTTTCCAGCTGGTAAAACAACCACAAAAATGCCTAGCAGGGCCCTCCCCCAGTCACAGTCCTTTCAGAAAGATGCAGCATGTCAAAGTTTACTTGCTATTTAAATCACAAAATAAAACTTCAGCAAAGCACTGAACTACTTGAAATAGATTTTCTCAATAAGTCCTCAATGGGAAACCTGCTCCCCAGTTTTCTGTCTCCCCAAAACCACTCATGCATAGCGAACGTATTCACACCTGCCCTGCTGCTGCCAGCCACTCCTCATCGGCCATGCAACCCACACGCTCTCTGCTTTCCCACTCACAGCACAAGGGAATCCACTGGAGGATGAAAAGAAATCTTTTGTTTCTGTAATCTGCACTAAAGTTATGGCTCTGTCCTTATAGTGACCCTTCAGAGGAAATCTCCTGGGGCAGACTCTTCAGTCCATGCTTCCCTGGACTGGCAGGAAGCCCGGCGTAACACTTGGAGAGCTGAATGGTGAACAGTAAAGACAAATCAGATTCAGTCCAAACACCACCTACACTTTACACAACACTGTATTTTAAGGTTTGCATGGATTATTTTTCTTTTCAGTGCTTTTTAAACAAACCACATTTTACGCAGACTGAATTTTCGGGGCAGGGACCTAGCTCATTACTTGCCTGGAAAACACACAACACAAGATGCACCCAAACAGAGCTCAAATCTGTAGCATATACACCTCATGGAAAGTGAGAGCTGATGACAGCCAGCACTCAACAGCAGAGACGTTGTATTGATGCCTACTCAGCAAGTCTTTACCTGGAGACTCTGGACAGTGGGCAGGGAGAGAGGCAGAATGACTTGCTCAGTCATGTGGATAGTCTCCTATAGCCAAGGGAGGGGCAGACAGGTGCCAACCAAGCCTCACGGCACCTGAACACACATACTGTATCTAACAGAACATCCACTTCCATTAAAAAAAGGCAAGTGAGACGTTGGGAAAAGAAATTGCAGAACTTAAAAATCCTCTGAATAGCAAACCAGACAGACAAGGCTTCCACACACGATGGCATCTTTTTTAGAAAACCATGCAGCGCTGATTCAGAGTATGGACTGTTTAACAATCTTCCTACCTCTCTGTCCTTGAGCTTCATGGCGAGCACCAGCTGATGTCTGTGGTTAGTGAGGGCCTCCCGGTAATTTCCTTTGGAGAAGAATGCGGAGCCCAGATTCCCATGAGCTCGGCATTCTCCCGTCTGGTCACCTGA
Organism: Pavo muticus; assembly: GCA_016647715.1. NCBI lineage: Eukaryota > Metazoa > Chordata > Aves > Galliformes > Phasianidae > Pavo > Pavo muticus. The sequence goes on from JACDJE010000004.1 coordinate 6,476,985, forward strand.
GCCACATGCAAACAAAACAAAGTCAGCTAACAGAGTCACCAGAAGAGTCCAGCAGAAAGGCCAGAACACACTGCGTAGTGAATCTCCAATGTGAGAGCCAAGATCAGAACAAATTCATCCTCATTTTTACCGCCCAGCCAAACCTCATCCTCTTCCCTGGCCTTCAAAAACTCCTACAATAACCCTCAATCTATTTTTAGAATGATGTTGATTTCCTCTTTGGCCTTACACCTGGCAGCTCCCATTCTTCCATGTTTATTCCTTGTTCAACATCAGCGATCTCTTTGTGGAAACAAGTGAATGGTTTGGCTTAAAAGAAATAAAGAGCATGCCAGCTTTCTCCAGAAAGCAATTCTGCAGCTCAGCTCAGAAACAAAGTACATCTATTGCTGCTTTCTGAGCCTCAGAAACTCAGACTGACTGCCTTTGTCTATCTAATTCCTGGGAAAAAAAAGAAGAAAAAAAAAGACTGCTTCACTTAAGACTCATTTAAGGTTTTGAGTACTTCTCCACAGAAGGTAAAACCTATCCCCATACACAAGACACTAGAGAAACCCTGTAAAACCTTAGCATGTTCACTGATCAGGAACATCTTCACACATGGAGGTATGGGGCTGGGTGTTCCAGAAATGTTACTTTGGATTCAGCAGCTAGTGATATGCCACAGAAACCTGAGTGTTGTACAGAGATGCTGACCGTTCACACAACTATCAATTTGTTCCACCTGCACCAATCCAGCACTCAAACGAGTGAGATGAGAACTCTACCTAAAGTCTTGGCCACGTCCAAGTCCTGCTGCATGTATCCGGTGCTTTTCTCCGTGTTCCCAAGGGACCAGTAAGCACTGCTCAGCGCAGAGAACACCGATCCCCGCAGCTTTAGGCTGCAAGTGCCAATCTTCAGGGCAGCTTCCAGTACAACCACAGAGGCCCCATGATGGCCTGCAGTCAGAAGTTCCTGGCCGATCACAGACACCACAACAAAGGGGCTCTTGTCCAGCTTCATCTTCTGCAGTTGTTGATAGGTTGGCTCCAGGGACTCTAAAATGCAAGAAGGGAAGCAGAGTTACTCAGCAAACTAAGTTATGTGCATCCAGAAACCAGCCTAACACTTCATTTCTGGTAACCAAATGACACAATGAGTTAATAGCCAAACTGCCCAAATCGAACTAAAATTTATTATAGGAATTCAGGGCTCAAAAACATCATCTAATACCCATCTAATACGAGACAGGTCAGATCAACAAGCACACTGGTGCTTTTCCTGCATTCTGCAGGAAGACAGCACAAGAACTCAGATCAGTCTCATTCTACAATATGAAGGCTGGTCTAATGGCAGAAAGAACACAGAGAACACCTGCAGTTTCATAGGAGATTGGAAATGGGCTGTCAGCACAGTATTTAAGCACTGTAGTTGCTGCTCCTTCAGCTGAACAGTTAAAAACTCTGTGCCTGTTCAGACAGCACAGCACACGACATGCACCAACAGAGGTGACCAAAGCTGCAGGAAGAAGCTTCTCTGCCTGCTCTCATAAGGCAGGAGCCAAAGGTACACCTGCAGAACAACAGCACCACACCTGACAGACTAGTGATAATGGGCCTAATTGCTTTTATCAGTCAGATGATTACACATCCTGGCTGTATGTTTCAGGAAGGACATCAGTGCAGCAGGACTCCTGTTACATGTGCTGTGCTGCACCCCACCTGACCACACTGAGTTAAATTTTCAAGATTTATGACTAAAGATTTCTGGATCAGATGATCTCACCTGAATCAACATTACCACAGCAAGCTCAGGAAGCCATTTGCTTCCTGTTTTCATCAGCTCTGCCTCTCTCCATTCACTATGCATGTAAAAAAACAACAGATACTTAACACTTGCCTGAAGATGCAAACACTTGCCTGAAGATTGCAACAGATGCAATCCAGATTCTAGGATTAAATGCAGCCATAAGAGGACAAAAATCCTGTAATGTGCCACCAGGACACAACATTTACTATTGCTGATAAAGCGCAGTTAACAGTAATGACACTGCAAGAGCAGGCACGAACTCAGCTCCTGAGCTTACAATTCTAGCTAGGTAATGCAGGCAAACATAGGGAAAGAGAGGGAAGAGCTCGTGGTTACTCTGAAGTCAAGTGGGACAGGGAGAGCTAGCACAGTAATGGAAGGGCAGACATGGAGGCCATCACATCTCTTGCAGCAAATGGTGAGGGAAGAGACACAACCACAACCACATGAAAGATGTAGCAACACTGATTCATTGACTGTGGAAGGGAGTTTGAGCTTCCTCTACATGCTGTGAACCCATGCTTCCTGAATCCCTTAGGGTCTGCGTTTAATAATCTTTAGCACATCACCAATACTTGTAACTCTTGCCTTCGCAGCTGCTGCTCCTCTTCCTCTGGAAGATACCACTCACATCCGTCTATCCATAGCTCCAAATAATCAATCATCCAGCGGGTTCAAATTACCAGCGACAGGTTTTACCCCATAACACCCGAGCAGGTGTCCCTCCCAGGCAGCAAGCTCTTGTAAAGGGAGCCAGAACGAAACGTAAAAAGTACATAAGTGCTTGCACACACAATGCCTAGCCCAGTGGGACCAAGATCCTGAATATTCATTACAGTAGTACAGCACACATACACACTCAAATTAAAACTAATACTTTATAAGCAGAGCTAATTTAAAATCTGCCAAAATACTCAGTGGGAAGATAACAACTGGCAAGCAGCAACACCAAGAAGCACAGTAGGGAGCAGCAGTATAGATATACAGCTGCTCTATGATGGGACAGTAAGATCATCCAGTTAAATCTGGAGATGCTTACACAGAAATACTGTGTCACCTGCATTCTAAGCAGCAGCCACAGTACCTTTGGGTACCAAATGAAATTAGCCTCACACATTAACTGCTACACAGGATGGAAAATACTAAATGAATTCATTTTAAAGGATGGGAAAAAAAAAAAAAACACTGTAAAAAAACATGAAACACTAAAGGGAATATTTTTTCATTTCAGCACTTCTTGACCCCCAAGCCCTGGGGATGCACTGCTGAGGATGGGAACTGTCAAGCTCCCCCTCAGGAAATATGGCTAGGACACGACAACAAAGAGCTTGCAAAAGAAAGAGAGCAACAGAGAAATGGAATAAAGAGGACACTCCCACCTCCCTCTAAAATGGGGACAATTATGAAAGAGAAGCAAACAGCCTCCAGCTAAAACCACCTCAAGCTCTACGTTATGTCAATGCTCTTCCCAAACACAAGTGAACGAGCAGAACAGATTTTTGCCTTGTGGAACGTTGTGTTTTGAAAAACATTATTACTGTGGAAAAGCTGCTTGAACGCTCTTCTGGGCAAACTCTGGCCCTAAGCATTTAAGACTCTCTGTGCCCAATGGCCAAGCATTAGAGCACTGTGGGAAACCGTTTCAAGTGAAAACAAAGCCAGGGCCACAGGAGCACACATCCTTCCATCTGCACTGATCTGCACCGGCACTTACCTCGCATAGGAGACTTCATGGCGGCCTCGACCATGCCAACCAGAAGCTGCAGGCTTTTGGGATCCTGCGCCAGCCCCGATGCAAACGCTGCCAGTGCATCTGCATGGCGTCCCAGGTACTGAAGGGCCACGCCCTGTCGGAAGTATGCCTGCAAAACAGAGGGAAGAAACGCCAATCACTTCACTGGTACAAGTCAGAAGTATCACACCTGTTGGCCATCTCACGCTGGTGTACGCTGGGCTACGCAACCACATTAAGGTTTCTTTGGTCTACCATCAGAAAAATCCATCACAGCTTGGTCATTTATTCCCATCCTGCGTGACTACCTCAGCCTTTGTGAGACCTCTGAAGTGCGAATGGGGAGTCAGCACTTCATGTTTATGATGCACAACAGAAGATAAAAGGTTACACTACATTAACAAGTGCTTTAAGAACTACTCCTTAAGATTGGCTCCCACTATTGCATTCCTGGATCATTACAGAATGGCTGAGGTTGGAGGGGGGCTCAGAGATCCCCCAGCCCTGCCATGTGCTGGCTGCCCCCAGCTCAGGCTGCCCAGGGCCCATCCATGGCCTCGGGCACCTCCAGGGATGGGGCACCCACAGCTCTGGGCAGCACTGCCAGGGCCTCACTGCCCTCTGAGCATCCAATTTCTTCCTGGCATGCAACCTCAATCTCCTCTCTTTTAGTTTAAAGTCACTCCCCCACATCCTACCACTATCAGACTGTGTAAAAATTCACTCCCTTCCTGACTGTAAGAGCTCTGCAAGTACTGGAAGCATTATCTGTCCCCATCTGCACTAGAAACCTATGCTTAAAATACATTCAGTATACACGCATGGAGGTCTTCTTACTTAAACAGGATAAATCTTCAACTAATATCCAAACTGCTATTTCATTAGAGCTTGCAGACACTTTCAGGATCCAACCCATGGAGGCAGAGATCAAGGAAAATCAGAAATGACAAGAGAAATTTATAGACATGAATATTTAATCCTTTTTCCATTAGCGAGCGTTGATTGTAGAACCATTTTTAATGAATTCAATGAAAGTAAAATTCTTTTCATTAACCTTTAGCATAAATGTGTTCTTATTGAACCAAACAAGCTACTGTACTGGAAACCAATTCTATGTTAATTAGATTACTAGCATTATGCTTTAAATCAAAGAAAATACAAAGAACTAATAAATGTGCAGCAGCCATCATCGTGAGCTCTCCAAGCAAAGTATGCTGTCACCTCAATCAAGGTGTACGCTCTTAAGTCCTTTTTTTCCCAGAATTATCATTTAATTACTTTCCATACCGCTTCATCACAGAGGCAGGTTGATGCAGCATGTCTCTGATGGGGGCCTTTCAGGCCAACAAGGCTGGTTTCACAGACCCAAGACAAATATGCCTGCCTAATCCAATTATCAGGGATGAGGGCACAAACACACAGCAGCCAGCAACGGAGCTTCATCTTGCGTGTAGGCGAGCCACACATCTCGTGCTTTACAGAAAGACAGAAGCCTGTCACCTCTTCTCTCAGAATGCATCCTACCCGTATAGGTGGCACATCAGAAACACAAAGCAGAATGTCAGTTCAGCCCAGAACATTGTTTGTGTATGAATACAAACAAGAGCCCCGCAGAAAAGCCTATTAATCTTAACCAAATGAAGATCTTGGCCAATTTCGCTCCTGCAAAAATACCTTCGCTCCTCTCTCCTCCAGTTTCCAGCTTATGCAGAACCCTCTGCACACACTGTGCTCCCCAGAGTCCTCCAATAAAATAAACAAAAAGCATTTGCAGCGTCTATTTCCTCTCCAAAAGAAGCAATCACAAGTTATTTTAGCATTGGAATGAAGACGCCGTATCGAGGGAAGAAATCTGCAAACAGGAAATGGAGAGGATCACCCCCTGGAAGAGGAAAGGGAAAGGAAGGGCAGGGAGCCAGGGCTCAGCTGAAGGAACGAGACACGGCGCAGCCCTCCAGCCCCGACACAGACAGAACCTTCCCACGCTTCAGTACACTTCACCAATTTCATCACACTACATGAAGAACACAAGTGTTTGCTCTGTGATTAAAATCATATTAATTTACCAGAGATCCCAGGTGAGAAAAGCCGATTGATTCCTTTCAAGAAGATTAAAGCAACACGAAGATGATGTTTAGCTAAGGACAGGGCAAACGACAGCAGGTGCTTTCTGACTGCGGCTCCCTGCGCCCTCGACATGATACAAAGACAACAGAACATTCCCTTGCACTTTTTCCACTCTCTGCACTGTTGCATTAGATCACACCTCACAAACTTCTACTCCTTACTTCTAAGGCAAAACGGCAACAGTCCTCTCCTGACTACAGCACTCACAACCCAACAGCCATAGCAGTGGGTAACAAACCCTGCTTTACCAGCACTTGCATTGAGGTCTGCTGCTGATGCACTGCTGCAGAGCTCCAAAGCCACTTCACGACCAGGAAAGGCACACACAGGTCTCAGAGCAGCCAGAGTTATCTATGCAGGAGGACCACCAGGACCTAACAGAACTGCATGAAAACGCAGGTCCATGAGCCAATGTCCATCTGAACACACTAAACAAAAAGATCACTGTATGCAAAATAATGGCCGTTTCCTATAGGACACACAAATTACCTGCAATTACTGATCAGTGCTGCAGTTTGCAAAACCTGCAGGAGTGCTCAGGTCGTTCCTGGCCTCTCACCTTTCTAGAATAGAAATTAGGGGCTTTCACATTTTCTTTTGACAGCTATATTTTATTTGAATATATTATGCTACCTATTCAAAGCTCATGGACGTCTGCAGTGAGTTCTGAGTCTGCAAATTCAATTACCCTGAATTCTCTCTTTCACAGACCTCCCGCATGGCCAGCAGAAGACAAGTGTGACACACTAAAACGAAGATGGAGATGAGAGTAACAAACAGGAGCACTGATTATTGCTAAAAATACTAGTTTACACAGGAAGGCATGAAGATACACTACGTGTTTGTAAACTGTCTGTGTTAGAGTTCCTGTTAAGAGTCAAATATCCTCCATATGCCCCAGGTCACACTGCAGCTCACACCTCCTGCAGCCCAGTCTCCAAAGGCACACATATACAGTGTGTACAGAGTATTTTAAGCAGTTGTCAGCCAGGACTTCTTCTGCAGGCCCTTAGCTCAGGTGCAGCACTACTTCAGCATACAGGTGCAGCATCCAGTACTACCTAGAAGTCTCCTTTCTCCAACTCCTGTCAGTAGGATGATGCAATGAAATCCAGAGTCACCTGTGTGCCTCCAGGCAGGCCAAGGGCTCCTGCAGATTTGAAGCTAACAGATTACAGCTAGATGGAAAGAATTACAGTCCCATGGACAGCTGGTATTTCCTCACTGGAAGGTTTTAAGCTCGGTAGTTCATATGCTAACCACCTATTTTTTAATGAGATTTTCTGGTAGAGACACATTTTGTTTAAGTAGCACCAGACCCATTAAACCAGAAATCCTTGCCTCATTGAACCACAGCGTTAACACCGAGTTCCAGCTAGAGAAGACAGAAGCAGAAGAACCCCAGTGCCCAACCCAAGAGATCTGGGAACAGGGTACAGGTACAGACCCAGCCACCCCACAGAGCAGAAGAGTTCTTCAGCCCATGCGATGGCTTCCTGGTAAGGGTTGGTTGCCCAGCTGCTCCCCACTTCTAGGAGGAGGATCTGCTTCATTTTGGGAAGCAGATCCTCCCCTCGGCTGCCTCACCGTGGCTCCAATTCCCTCCCTCCCTGCACACCCCCACTTCCACAAAATAGGTAACAATTACTTTGTGTTCTTACAAGAAGCATTCAGAGCAGCTCGTACATTTACTCCATCCTAACAAAGCTGACAGAACAGTAACAAAACCAACAAACGGTAACAAAGCAGACTGACTTCTCAACGTGCCTTTTAATTGGCCAACGAATTAAGAAACAACTGTAATAGGACTAGCAGAGTAATCCCATAAACCTCAGCTCTTTAGAAAGCTAGGCTTAAAACTAAATGCACAAATCCATGAATCACATTATCCAAATAGCACAGGATTTCTTTGTTTCAGCAATTCCATTCGGAAATCCTTGAGATTTTTCTTCCACTTTACTGCAACCAGTCTGGATAAAGAAGGAGGCAGCAGAACCAATAACTGCTCATGCACTTGCACAATTAATAAAGCATGCACCAATAACTGACATCTTTCTACAACCTCTGAAGGTAACAGCATTGTTAAATGCTTATCTTACATCTGAATACAAACAGCAAAAAACACAGAGACCAACACACACACAGAGACCAAACGAGGACAGGAAGGATGATCTACTCTTCATGCATGTTCCTTCTTGGGTCCCATATATTAACACACGGTGCTCCACTTTCACATTCAGACAGACAGTAGGCAGAAGAGGAATGTAAATAACACATAACAAAGGTAAAATTTCTTTTCTTTCTACATCTCATTCCTTTCCCTCATGCTGGATCAGCAAGGAAATCACTGGACTAACACGGGAAAACTAACATTACAGATAATCTCCTTCAGTGGCCTGTATTCCAGCACTAGAAATACACATTCTGATCTACAGTAAGGTGAAACCAAACCCAAACATGTCTCTCTGTACCCATCTTTCTGGCACACCTGCAAGGATAAAATAAGAGCCTCTACAATAACTCAAACATACCCGAAGTCCTGCTCACAGCCAAAATTTGGCACTGGGTGCATCCCCTCAAACACAGCTGATTTCCCTGGTGCTGTGCCACCATGACCAAGCACACTCAGATGTTCACCTGCAGACTCACTGCCATGCCAGGGGTTGGCACTGCACGGCGAGCCCACACTTGGTGCTGTGCATCTGTTGGTGAACAGTGAGAGAGGGAGGGACAACCAGCAGGAGCCTGCGGGGAAGGGAAGAGGATTAAAAGGTAAAAGGCAGCTTTAGCAAAGAGCTGATCTTATCGAGTCACTGATACTAAGCCAGGGCGGTTGTTAGTGTAAGAGAAAGTGCATACACCTATAGACCTTCTGCTAGGGGAAGCCAGGCCGTATGGCAGCCTCTTATGGACATATTTCAGTCAGCTGGGCAACTACCAGCAGCTCAGACAATATACAGACTTCATACAGCCAAGCGGAGACAGGTTGGGAAAGAGCACAAGGAGGGAATAATTAGCACTTTCTATCCATAATAATATTGAAAGCACACCCGATACTCTGGCAACAAAAAGAACTCATTCTCATTAACTCACAGAATGTATTTGGCAGCTGATGCTTCAAAGCCATGCAGAAAACTGGCCCCGTAATGAAGGCTGCTCATACAGCAAGCCAACATACAGAGCATCAGCGACCTGAAGTTGCAGAGATCCAGCACGGGGCCAATGAGAAGTTAACAGCTCCTTCCTGCTCCTTCAGATGTGATTCCCTCTGCATTTCTTCAGAGCTGCCTTTCTGCCCCATGCTTTTCAGGACACACCATCCCTTCAGGGCAAGAGTATCATTTTTTGTGGGTTTTTCTTCTGCTTTGGCTTTAGGAAAAGATTATTAACAAGAGGAGAACATGAAAGCAGACCTTCCTGATCTGAGCCTCCAGTTCTGTAAATACAAACATGTGCCTGTGAGCCTTTTGATCCTCGTCACCTCAAACTCCATCTGTGTCACTGAACCTGGATATTAAATTTACAGGTGCAGTCTGAAATGGGATCAGAATGCAAATGCAATCACTGAAATGATTGATATTAAGAGGGTTCTGAACACAAAAGCTGTTCTAGGCAGAGCAACAGTAACCAGCTTATAATTAATACAAAACAAACAATTAAGATAAAAATACAGTAACAAGAAATGACATTTGTGAGCATGAATGGAATTTCTTGTCTTTCCTCTACATTTCCTCAAATTCTGCTGAATAAAAGCAACTCCAGTAACTGTAATCCCAGACAATTCAGTGCTTTTCTTACCAGATAAGGATCAAAATGTATTTTAATTGTTTAAACTTGCTTTCACAGCAAAGATTCACACTGTACTGGCATCTGGAGCAGCCTCTGGTACAACCCTTTGGGCTCACCCCACTTTTCTCTGCAGAACCTATGGCAATAAATCACTCAGATCCTTCGCGTGTCTCCTATGCAACGCTTACAAGAATTAGAGAGAAAAAGCAGCTGCAGTTCAGTCCCATCTTACCACGGTCTCGTGTAAGTCTAAAGCATGAGCTCATCTTTCTGGAATAAGATTTAGTACCAGGGTACAAGCATTTCTCTAAAAGCAGTCCAGTTATACTTTTGGCTGGACAGGATATGGTACTGTTAATAAATACTCTTCAACAGTTAGAGCTGGGACATCAGATGGCACATCCTAGCACGCTGCAACATGGCCACCTAAGGTCACAGTTAGAAAACCAGGAGCAGAATCGCAGAACCCCAAATTCCTCTCTGAAGCAGGGCAATGCCTTTATGAACACGATGAGCTGAGGACAGCATACACAATAGGTGATCCATGCTGCCCACAGTGAGTGTAATGGCAAAGACTACCAGGGCTTTCATCACCAGGGCTGGGCAACACATCTTGCTTGCGCAGCCCATGCTGCTCACAGCGTGGCCCAGGATGGATGATGCTGTGGGCCCTGCAAGCCTCGTGTGGGAGCCAGAAAGGCTCCTTTGGGAGCACCATGGGCTCCTGCAGCTCCACCCATTCATTCTCTTTGCTCTGCCCTACCCTTTCTGTAGGTGGTCCTTGCAAAGGCTGCAGGCCGTACAACAGCACCGCCTGCTCCGTGCCCAACCCGCCTTACCAGAATTCATGTGGTCATTTTGTCATCAAACCCCGAGCTCTGAGAGTGACTCACTTTCATAAGGAGCTGCTGGCTGACTTGTGACTGGGTAACGGAGATGGAAGAACAAAACTGGAACGGTATCAGAAGAGCTCGGAGCAGAAAACAACTGTCAAATAAACACGAAAAACTTGAAAAAAAGATCTGTCTTAGACAAAGACTCTCATTGTACACAAGGGAGGAAATCCAAAACACCTTTCTGTTCACGTCAGCTTCAGGCCCTGGACAACCAACTGTCTGAACAGAAAAGGGAAACGTTTAGAAATGATTATCCCACAATGATCCCTCGCTCTGCCAGATCAGCAGATGACACCGAAAATAGCACCAATAACCTCCGATGCATTTAACCAGCCTGTCCTGAGCCTGCAGAACGCTTCCACGTGGGATGGACCGACCGCCCTGCGGGGGCTGCTGCTCCCCACAGCCTCCAGGCCAGCAAAGCCAACATCTGATGAATACAATGCACACGGCTGAAGAAAAGGAGCAAAACACGGAACAGTCACTATGGCTTCTTGGGGCCAGGCACCAGGTTGAATCTTTCCTCTCCCATTGTAACTGCTTTACAGCCAAATTTTAGAGAGAAATACAGGACAAATCTCTGCTGTGGGATTTCAGGAATGTAGGGAGAGGGAAGAATGTGCTTTAATTCAGAACACATGCAGCACATGTATAAATACTGCTTGCAGTCCATATGCATTCAACTCCTGCTTTCACAGTTAAAGCTGCACCGAGACCATTTTCCTCCCAAGTCCGTGCACTCAGCTGGCACCTGAACCACCCCCAGAGCCTGCCCCAGATAAACAGGAAGAGATCTAACAAATACATCGTTTCTGCAGCACAGATTCTTTATATTCTTCCCATTTCCAAGATGTCTCTAACAAAAGTAATGCTATTTGAGAGTGGAAATTTCCTCTAGGTCCCATGGAGTCTACAAGGACGAGCAGCAACGGGGGGCAGGTAAACTATCATGCCTTGTTTTACCAAAGGAGCCTTTAGTTTTTCTTATGAATTATGCTTCCACTACCTCCAGTGGGAGACAGTGCACAAATCACTGTCCCACAGGATCTAAATATCATCATCAGTAAGTGAGTCCAATTTTCGCTTACTTTGGTTAGCACAAAAATCAGCAGCACAGCTTTTCACATAGCGGCATCGCTCCTTTCCTGCTTACTCCAGGCTTGCTCTGGAAACACAAGCTGCAATCTAGAGCCTCCTCTTCAGAGAGCATCTCTAACCCCTAACAACAGCACGTGCAAACCGTCTTCCTACCTTTACCGCCTACAGCTCTTACATCTTATCCAACAGTAAGAACCAGCTGGGCTGGAGGGCAGTGCTCCGGACAAACAGCAGCCAATCCACTAACACCCAAACACAGCACAGTGTTTCAGGCTGGCAGACACAGAGCACAGCACCACCCAGAATTCCCCTTCTGGCTACACAACTTGCGTTAAGAGTTACAAAAGAAAAGATAAGCCACCCTCCCTGCTGCTCAGCAGTAACACCAATCCTAGTACAGTATTACTGGCAGTTTAATAGACAGAATAAATTGATTACGTGGCACCTGTAAGGTGTTTCTTGGTTCAGTCTGGGGCAGTGGCAGGACTGTTTCTAACATCATCCATCTAATTTCAGGTCTGAACTATGGTTTGTATTGCATAAACATTTGAGAAGTATCTGAGTGTGTACATCTGCACACAATCCTCCCAGCTCTAACAACATTTAATGTGTTGAGAAACTTTGCAGAACTCGAGTATATACAAACATATGCTACTCTTTGTACTCCCAAAAACAAAAACAAATGAAAAACAGTACAAAGAAGGAACAGGGAAAAATAAAAACCATGTCCTAAAGAAGACAACATCCACCAAAACAACTCCTTTGGCTCTTCAGCACGCAGTTTCATTGCCTCACTTTGAATTACTTACATGCTTAAATGACTGCCCCTCCTCTTCAGCATTTCTCCATGTTGCAGACTGGCAGTCTGAGCAAGTTTAGGTGGGTCACACTGAAAACCCACAACAAAACCCAGAAATGAGACATTAAACATCTGGTCAGCCCACTGTCATAAGGCTTGGCATTCACAGCAAAGACAGTCAGGGACATCTCAAAGATCTCTGTCAGCAAACGCAGCTCTTACGGACCGGACAGTCCTGACATAGGTGATCTGGATTCACAGTTAAGACAGTGGGTCAGCAGTTAGGCAGCTAGCAAAACTAACAGTGTGCAACAATGTGCACTGAGACCACTGAAGGTGACCAAAATCCAGAAGTCTGGACTTAAGAATACATAATGCTATGATGCTCCAATGCTATGATTGTTGTTGTCTGCGCCCTCTGGGCCACCAGCTCCAACAGACAGCATCAGCAGCACATCTGCACCTCCAGCAACAGAGCGGCACACAGCTACAGCCAGCTCTACAGCTAAGGGAGCACTTAGCTCCAGCAGCACACAAGCCACAGGACAACGCACTCAAGCAGCACTGCCATACAAAAATAGAGGCACGGCCATCTTTCAGACTCACAGTACGCACAGTCAAGACACTGCAGAGGACTCTGTTTCTTATGCAGTGGTACCTAAACCTAAAATGCTACTACAATCCCTGTTGCTCCTGCGGCAGCGCTCAGGCTGCCAAGAAGGAAGCTGCCAACAGAAGACCTTGCCCAAAGACAGCCAACCACTCTGCCACTGCCCTCCTCTGACATCCCCATGCCCAGCAGGATGCATCCTGGTGACCCTGCTCCTCTCCCACAGGGCAGGTGGGTCCTGGCTCAGCCCCAGCACTACCTCCACACTTCTGGTTTTCTCCAAATGCAGGCGCTCTTTCTCTTGCCCAGAAGATCAGACCCTTTTGGTTTCACTGTCTCTAAAACTGCTCCATGTCTTGCCTCCTTCTCTTCTACTCCTGGTAGATCAACCCAGTAGATCAACCCATTTTCATCTTCTCTTTGACTGCACCCATTCTGAAAACCACGTAAGGTTGTTCTGGAAATGCAGATATTTCTCCACGTTGGAGTTTCCAGGGTCAGGCTGGATGGGGCTTTGAGCAACCTGATCTAGTAAAAGGTACCCCACCCACGGCAGGGTGGTTGGAACTGGGTGATCTTTGAGGCTTCCAAACCACTCTATGATTTAATGAAGTAAATTGAGACTTAAAAGGATTTAGTAAAAAATTAAGACAGATGGAAGACAGAGACAATGACTTGCATATCAGCAATCTGGAGCTAGATTGGGCCATCCCCAATTCAACAAACACTGCTACTTTGTGATTTCAGCTTTAAACTCTGACACCCTGAATGCGCTCAGGCCTTTAACAGCCATATTAACTAGCCATCCCAAAACAGGATGGAAAGTGAAGTTCTCCTTGTCTACAGATTGCTTAGTAACATCAGCGGACATTTGAGGATACTGCCCACTTACAGAGGCTTTTACCTAAGCTGAACACAAAATCTCACAGTTTTTCATATGGTTAAAATCATGCAACTATGTAGGAAAAGTAATGAAGTCACTGAAAAGACCAGCTCCTCTGGCAGGGTTCAGCTATAATAAAAAGACCAGCGATTTTGTTCTTAGTTATACAGAAAATCCAAGGGAGAAAAGCTCCAGTGAAAGTAAGCTTTCTGTTTCCCTTTCAGCATCACGACAGAAGGTAACTACGGCTCCTTCGAAAACCACACTCACTCACCTGGACTGGTTTTAGCAACAAATATTTCTGACACAAAGAAAATCAAACACACATGTTTAACGCAGTCCCTTTGTGGAATTCTTACGTTGGCCACAGAGCTGATGCCGTGGATGGTTTATTACTCCACACAATGGTATTTCTAAGCCACAGGCAGGGAAGGCAACTGCCTGATTTTTTACTTCAATGTTTGCAGCAGACCATTGGGTTCTCTTTGAATCTCAAACTTCATATGAGGATTTCTGTTTCAGTTCACAAGTCCAATACGAGACATGCGAACTCTGAGTGAAGAAGTACAATTATTAATGAATCCTGGTGTCAAGTCCAGCTTGTGAGCTCCAGCTCAGACACACAACGGGTCCGCCTCTCTAGAAGACCGAAAAGTGGGAGACAAGGATTCTGCAGAATTAATTGCCCAGGAACAGCCAAGCCTCAGCAGAGTATGTTTTATTTCAGTCAGCAGTGAGGTTAGGAACAGGGTAAGCATGATCTTAAGACGATGCATACTTCTCTCACCTCAGGAATTCTGATTCTGCTCTTGCTTGTTGCAGGCAGATATGAACTATTCAGCAAGATGAGTACTAGAAGCAATCTCATGACACAGTAGAGAGAACATTCCCTGAGAATCCGCCTTTCAAAGAAAATCAACCAAGTGTTTCTAATCCTCTTCCTCACGAGCTCCCCCGTCTCCATTCACATCACCAAGTCACTTCACGCATCTTTCATTTCAGTTCTAAAAACGCAAGTACAACTTTCGGCCCAGCACACAGCGCAGCAAGCATGCACAAAGCAAATGAGCAGCACTGCAGAAAGGACCCGGGAATCTCAGCTCAGCAATGGGCAGCTCTTGAAAGACCCCCAACAAAACAACACCAAAAAATCAACTTTATCAAGTCCAGTGTGCATTAGAGAAAATAATCACTTCTGAATGACCAATTAGTGGCTGAACAGTCCCTGGTCAAGAATGCAACCAGCATAAGTGGATCTATGGAACAGTCATGACTTGTTTCTTAACTGACAGTGGAATTTACTGTCATCCTCTAAGAAGTTCAAATCAGCTAAGCTGAGGAACACGTTAAAACGCAGTGCCTGGATGCTTGGAGGGATGCTCTGAACCACACAGAGCTGCAGCTCTGCCACTGCTCTCTGAACACTCAAAAGGACCTTTCCTGACCGTCATTCCTACACCAAACCTCCACTCGCAGTCACTTCTGGCAACACCAGTAGGTGTAGTTCCCTCTCCCCACACGGGTATAGCTGTGCTGGAGGACTGCTGCCTCCCAGCCTGCAGTCACCCCGACCGCGCTCAGTCAGCACCGCCTGCCAAGAAGGACAAAGCCAACGATGGGGACAGGAGGGAAATCCAGCCTGTGGAAATACTAAATATATAAATCTGTTTGGCTAAGGTGAACGTGGGAAAAATTCTTCAGGATGAGCGTCACACGTAGTGAGTTCTGCCAGATCATTACTCCTGTAACACAAAGGGGAGAAACACCGACCCTGAGTTTCCTTACATTGATTCGCCTCCTTTACCCCAGACCTCTGAAGCACCACGTAATTTAGTAGTTGCTATAGAAACTACCAGCTTTTACTGAACTGCCCTGAAAGGGTCAACAGATAGCATGAAAGCGGTACATTTTAAATTACTTCCCTGCTATGCATCTGCTTCATTTTAGTTGCCTTGCACTCCTCCGCTTCGCTATTCGAAGAGTACTCGGACTGACTCCGCAGCAGGTGTCACACTGCTGGGGGCTGCAACAGGTACATCCCAAATCAGCAATGGGCATGCTCTAATAAGCTGTACAATTCCTCACACAGAGGGGCCATCCCAAGCCTGTTTTCACCCACATTTCACCAGTTGAATAATTCTGCACTTAGTAATTCATCTCTTCACTCCAGCTCTCTCACACTCTTCCCCCATCCCCTCTCATTCATGCTTGTATCAATACATATGTGCAGACTCCATCACTAAGCATCACTACGGCTTTGGACTGTTGCCTGAACGTAGCCAGCTTTGCTGCTCTGTGAACTCCATGTTAATACCTTTCTTAGGTACTAAGGGACAACCACACAGAACATCTCCAAGATATCTCAGGCTGGATATTAGGAAGAATGTCTTCTCAGAAATGCAGTCAGGCACTGGCACAGGCTGCCCAGGGGTGGTGGGGTCACCATCCCTGGGGGTGTTTAAGGAAAGGGTGGCTGTAGTACTTTGGGATGTGGCTAGTGGGCAGTACTGGAGGTGGGTGGACAGTTGACTGCGTGGTCTTAGAGGTCTTTCCTAGCCTTGATGATTCTATGGCTCTACGAAAAATACACTTATCTTTTCTTGCAGCGCAATCCAGCCGGAAGGCATCATCCTGCCTTGAACAAAGGAGCACATGTCCCTACATCAATTGCCTTCTCTCAAAAATCCTATCTAATCCCTTCAGACGTGCTTTCTGTTGTTATTTCATTTATTCTCAAAGATACTAAAGCTTAACAACTTAAGGCTCTACAAACCCTCCACGTTTCTCTGTTTTGATCTTACTTTTTAAGTGCTGAGACAATCCTAAATGGAGTGTGGCAGAACAAGAGATCAAACACGATGCCCCGGCTGACTTCACATTACCCTCAGAGCTCTGCACGTGGCAGCTCTGAAGAGCCGGCTAATTGCAGCAGTCAGCCCGCTTTCCTCATCCGATCATTAAGGGAGCTGGCTTGCAGGAAAACACCACAAATTAATGAGATTGATGTATGTAAACCTGGAGCAGAGCGCTACCAAACTACGACCAGGATCTGAAAATGTCACAGTACCCACGGTCCTACAAATAAAGAACAGATTTTGCCTGGCAATAGAGATGTTCTCTCATGCTACGTTATACTGTATCAAGAAAACGCAGTCCACACCTGCCAAGCAAAAAGAACACTAAGAATACCTTCTCCTATACACACAGTACTCACCCATGTCCTTGCTGCATCTCAACCTATCATCTCTGCTCCTATTTCTAGGAATACTCATAAAATCCTAGAAACACTGAGGCATTAAACCAAAACCAGCAGCCTAAGCACAGTCCTGTGAGCTAAAAGCACGACCGCTTGCATTTTAGTACCATGTACTTTCAGTAATGGCTTTTCTGCAAACATATCCTTTATTCAGGATACAGACCTCATGCTTTATTAAGTACTTTTCATCACTACCTTTGAGAAAACGAAATTCTTGGAGTATGGTGAGGACTGGATACTGAAAAGAGTAAGTTCAGCTGATGAGCAGATTGGAAGATTTGAGCTCTATAAATCAGCCACTGGTCTTTTGCTTTTCATCCTATACATGAATCGACTCAGACTCATTCTGTTGCCCTCAGATGCCTCTTGGGATCTATCAGACATAACGATGAGCGCTGGACTCTGCAAGCAGTAGAAAGGGGAAAAAAGAAAAAAAAGGAGAGGAAAAAAAGAGGAGAAAGAAGAGGAAAAAGGAGAAGGAAGAAGCAGGGCGCAGCTGAAGATGGGAGAGGAGGATCAGGGTGGCCAAATGTGCAAACAGGATCAAGCAACAAAACTCAGACTGCCTTGGAAATCTGCTGTAGAGAATATAAATTCACAGGCACCTACACACCAAACACAGCAAGGCTGGCAGGATTTAAATCAATTCTCAACCACCAAAGACTGATCCACATCTAACAGAGCTGACGCAGCCCACATCAATATCGACTGACCTGGTGACATAAGTAATTACCTCCCAGTTCATCCTTTAAATGACAGAAGAATCCTTCCTAGCTGAGCTATTCCCCTGAGCACCTCCCTGGGAAGAAAGGGCAGAGTCTCAGGAGCAGAGCTGCGTGCTGCAGCATTCCCACAGGAAGGGCGAGCACTCGCTGATGAATTTCCCTTTCCACCTGTGCTTACATTAATTTGGTGAAGCATCAGATTATTTGAAGAAAAAACATATTTAATACAGAGCACCCTTGGCTTTGATGATAATCAATGTTTTCTGTTAGTTTTATTAAAGAAACATCTCTACCATTCATATGAAAAAGAGGGAAAGGTGAAAAATGAAATCAGCAACAATGACCAGATGCTCCCTTCCTTCCTCCTCACTGAACACACCTGGGACCTCCCTGTCACTTGTCTATGAGACAGGCTCTTTGCTTTTGGTAGCTGAACATTGCTAAGCATCCAAAAAGGAAAATGTCTTTTATGAGCACTGTGAACTTACATAATGTCATACATTCCCTGGGGTAACCAGCTCCACACCACATTCCTTATCATCAGTCACAGGAGAGAGCAGCCTGTCACTGCAGTTCATAGCATTAGCTGGGAGGGTTCTGCAGAGGTATATCCTTCAGTTAACTGCACATCAATACGCAAAGGAGAGAACTCTTAGATGAAATACTGAACAACTGGGAAATACCTTTTTCTGAGAACATGCTGCTTCCACTGCAGCACAACAGAGGTTATTCTGAGCTTACTGCTTTCACTGGGTTCAGCTGTAAGTAATTAAATTTAGTCATAGAAGCCTGATCTATAAATGGAACCTACAAAAGCAATTACCATAGCTTCCATTAGATTGGTAAGCAATGGCAGCTCTGTTTGATGTAAATTTAAAGGCACGCTGTTCATACCGCACGAGAAGTCCCAGTAACTCAATCCCCTTGCAGAGATTTACTTCCAAAGTTACACTTCACAGCGAATACAGGCACAGGTTATACATCTCAGCCATGCTCCTTCCAGTTTAACAGCCTCACGGGCGAAAGAGACCATCATACAATATGACTTAAAGTGACTTTTTGGCTCCTGCTACATACGCAGGAACCAGATGAAGGAAAAAGCTCAGCTAAACATGCAACAGACAGGCCGACTAAGCATCAACATGTTTCAAAAATGCATTTTGCACTCTTTTTGCTCCCGTTGGAATCGAGACTATGAAAAGTTGATGGAGCTGTGAACGAGCCGGTATCACTCAGCCCAGATACACATAAACTTCTCAAAGCTCTGTTCTACAGGTCAACAATTTTGGCATGGAAACAGAGCAAACACATGAAGGCACTGAAACACTCCGAACAAGCAAAATAACTGAAGAGAATTCGTACTACCCTGCTGTCACACAAGAGCCATGAATCTTCCTACCAAGCTGTGTGCCTTTGGCCCCTCCACTGTAAACAGAGAGAGAAGGATAAAGCTCCTTCAGACAACGTGTCACAGCTCCTGCTGAGGACCTAACAGTATCTAATGCTGCTGAAAAATCACACCACCCCAAAGTCCCCCCATTTCTGGGGAAGAGAAGGTGAGGTTCTCCTCATTTCTTTGTCTTGAAAAAGTACTAAAAAAAAAAACCAACAAAAAACCAACAAGATGAGAACGAGATGATAGTGATGGGATTAGGGGGAATGGTTTTAAACTAAGATGGGAGGTTTAGGTTAGGTATCAGGAGGAAGTTTTTCACACAGAGGGTGGTGACGCACTGGAACAGGTTGCCCAAGGAGGCTGTGGATGCCCCATCCCTGCAGGCATTCAAGGCCAGGCTGGATGTGGCTCTGGGCAGCCTGGGCTGGTGGTTGGCGACCCTGCACATAGCAGGGGGTTGGAACTGGATGATCATTGTGGTCCTTTTCAACCCAGGCCATTCTATGATTCTGTGACAAAAGTGAATGTGTACAGGCAATCAGTACCCAGTCATCCCTTGCATTCACCATCTCTTTCCCTACCATCAATGCATTGCCTTCTTCCAGCCAATTGTAAGAAATAAAACAATAAAAAGAAAACACACTACAAATACATTCTGCCATTTCCTATTATGCCAAGGCCTGTTGGACTCAGCAGCCTTCAGGTTTTGTACACTCCCTGTTTTCAGTTCTCTGCTCCTGATCTTAACAGTTCCTTTTACTTTTCAGACTCTGATTTAGGTGTAACACTCTCTCATCCTGCAAGGACTGTGGAGCCAAGGACAAACGTTACAAAACAGGATGTCTCTTTTTAGCATTATAAATACAAATATTTGTTGGTCTCCTCCTCCGTCACACAGGAAATTCCAGGCTACTGTGTCCATATGCACATGGCACAGACAAACAACAAGAAGCAGATGGACAGAAACAGTTTCCCATGTTCAGTAAGAAGTCAGGATCATCTCTGCACATTCCCTCACCCAACAGCTGTGTATCCAAGGGCGTGCTCATACTGCGTGCTCAGGTCAGCAAAAGCTTGTTCTTTTTGGTCAGTAAGACTTCTCACA
The DNA here is from genome assembly GCA_016647715.1 of Pavo muticus. Classification (NCBI taxonomy): domain Eukaryota; kingdom Metazoa; phylum Chordata; class Aves; order Galliformes; family Phasianidae; genus Pavo; species Pavo muticus. The sequence continues at coordinate 6,497,192 of JACDJE010000004.1, forward strand.
CAGTAGAATTCTCTTTGGGGGATGGAAAGCTGAGAGAAGGAGCTATCAAACAATCATGCTGACACATCAGTTTGTGATGGTGTGTTTGAAAAGCAGCTGGAGATTTGGTACAGTAATCCAGGGTAGGAGCAGCCGACAGCCACAATGTCCTCAGTGAGAGCATCTCCTCCATACACAACAAACACAGCAGTCTCCCACCAGCAGACATTGCTGTGCCATGCAGAGCATTTAACCCTACAGCTTCTTATCACCAATCCACCCTAGATGGGGATGTAGTAGTTAAAAACAGATTGGAGTTGCCCGAAATGTTTCTTCCTTCAGCCATACAGTCTCATTTAAAAAATGACAACGTAATTCAACAGCGTCTCAAGGTTTAAATTTTAATCATTTCCCCTTTACCCTTTCACACTACTGCTCCCAAAGGAAATTCATCTTGAAAGCATCACTGTTTCAGGCACCTAAATCAATAAGCCTCTGAAATACACAATAGCAAGGGAATGCATTTTCCCTATTAAATACACACCCTACATGCATATGCCAACTCTCAGGCACTCCTTACACAGCCTGCTACGTGCTCCCTTCACATCAGATGCATGTATGCAGTGGGGGTGAGAAGACACCAAAAACTCTACCTTTCAATGAGTCAGAGAGGTGGTGTGAGTGTGCCATCAGCAGAGCTGCACCACCTACCTCATTGCTCCTGAGCCCCTCCTGCCCGTGAACTGAGTATGGGTTTATGAAGGTAGCCTCCCACTTCCCCAAAGAGCAAAAAGGCACAGCAGTGCTGTACACTGCAGGACAACGATGGGCACAGCTCTGCACAAATGCTACTCAAACCCACACAGCAGTCAGCCTGCCAGCCTCACAGAACTCTGACATACACACATCTCTTTTTATTGTCATACGCTTCATCATAACCAACCTTCAACCCAGCACCTTGTGATCCCCAGGGACAACCATCACCTTTCCTTCAAATACCCTTAGAAGGGCTTTTGAAGAAGCACTAAGCAGGGGCTCCACCTACCCTCAGAGATAAGTCAGTCATTCAAAGCCAACTCTCCCCTGAAAATCCCTCTTGCTCTCATAGGAAGGCCTGCTCTTCATGCCTCACAGATTAACCAGAAGGGCTTTGCTGGCTCTATGCTCCCAGAGGCAATTAGACACTGAACAGCCCACCTGCTGCCTGCATCAGACGTGGCTTCACGCTGCCTCTAACTACCGAGAGGTGTTCCTTCCAAATGAGTCACTACTGCAGTGGTACTCAGCTCTGCCTCTGGAGACAACCTGCTGATCACGGGACAGAACACAAAGCAGGGTTAGCCTGACACTATAATGAGGCGAATCTCATTTCTGTAACAGCAGAGCCTATGTGAGCCAGTGAAATCACCTCAACGAAAGGACTCAATTCAGCTCATAGGGATGCTCAGCATTCAGTTCTCTTCAGTGCTGTTGGTTATGTTAGAAATACACTCTGTTAGCACAGGAATACAAGTTGTTAGTTGTTTGCATGAACAGAGCAGCCTAAACGGCAAGTCACTGAACGGCATGGCTCCTCCAAGGAAAGGCAACTTGCCTCCCCAAGGTAAGCTCCACAGTACCTCACCAGAACTGCGAGCCAAAAGAAGGGTTCACAACCTGCTCTCTGCAGCCACAGCTGGGTGTGTGTCAGTGACGTTCAGCTGATGGAATTGGAAAGTATCCAGGAACATAAAGGGAAAAGAAAAAAAGGAGGATTGAGAACTAGCACAAATGTGAACAGAACGTTATTTCTACACTATCTTATGAGACTACAGGAGAAGTAAGAATCTAACTGCCACGAGATGCAAGAGAACGGGATGCCTGGCAGAAGGGAATATTTTTAAAGCAGAGTCTTGGAAAACAGCATGCAATTGCTTATTCAGAAAGTCCTAGATCCCACTTTTATACCTAGGCTGCAGTCCAAACCTCTGCATCAAAGTGACACGGCTACTGACCCTGTGCAGCACTTGTTTTTTGAAATCCCAGATAAGTGCAGAAGAACAAATGGTGCAGACAGATGACCTCTATCAGCCTGATTATGTTAATCCTGACGGGAGGGCCAGGAAAGACCTGCATCTCATCCTGTCCCTGCTGCTCTGCTCGGCGAGTCCCACCTAACCCAAAGGCCCCTGAGGCCAAAGGAACACGCAGCCCAACAGTGATTCTCCTGCCAACCTGAGGGTTACGTTTACCTCTATCTGGAGCATTTCCTTTCTGTTTGTCAGTAAATCAAAAAGCAGTAGCTTAAGACACCGTGTTTAGAGCAAGAGACAATTAATTACCCTTATTGTTTGAATACTGCCCCAACTCTAATGGCTGTTTCCCCCTTGCTAATGTATTCCCATTCCCCCCACAGTATCCCAAGCCTAAATAAGCTCTCCCCAACCCATCCCTGTTAATACACACTCAATAATCTCAGACTTTCATGTTCCTCGTCCGCTGTCAGTTATCCAAATGATACAAATTTAGCTGCTTTGATCTTTCCTCATACACCAGTCCCTCCAGGCCTCTAATCACTCTTTTCACTCTTCTCTGAACTCCCTCCAGTAATGATGTGATTCTAATCCTCAGAAAGGAGGGCCTTTGGCTTCGGTTGTTCACACAGATGCGAGCAAACTCATTCGCAGAGACTTCACAAGCTCCACAAGCACTGCTGTCACCAGCAGCCACGCATTAAACCGTGACACCGACACAAAGACGGGATTGTCTCATGAACACCAGATACCACGAGCAGAAAGAAAACACAATGGAAACGGGAACGATCGGCTCGCAGCGTTCGCCTTTCAGCAGCGAGCGACACGAGCCCTGCTCCTACTGATAACACACCTGGCAGCCCAGAAAGGAGACGATGCTATTAATATTTCCACTCATTTTTGCACAATAGTGGAAACCAAAGAGTGCTGTCAGCAGGAGAGCCTCAGGGGGCCACCAGTGCCAGACTGAAGCAGCAACTCAAGGACAGCTCTGAAGAGTTTCCAAATTTACAGGCTTGGTGCTAATTGAGATAAAAGCAAACTTTTCTTTATTTCTCTATCTATCCATTTAAATAGGGTGGCTGACAGAAAATGTGTGTTAGCATACAGCAGGTTGGGGCAGCTGAAGCAGAAGGAAGACTAGCGCTTGCCTTCTACAATCAGCTTCTGTATGCTGAGCTAGACAGAGCGTGCAGGTAGCACGTACAACAAAAACACCTGCATGGTTTAATACTTCTTTTTTGTTTTCCAGTATCACAGACTTACAGAATGGCTGAGTTTGGAAGGGAGCTTAGAGATCCCCCAGCCCCACCCCTGCCGTGTGCTGGCTGCCCCCCAGCTCAGGCTGCCCAGGGCCCATCCATGGCCTCGGGCACCTCCAGGGATGGGGCACCCACAGCTCTGGGCAGCACTGCCAGGGCCTCACTGCCCTCTGAGCGAAGAATTTCTTCCTCACATCCAACCTCAATCTCCCCTCTTTTAGTTTAAAGCCCCCCCGTGTCCTGTCACTATCAGACCATGTTAAAAGTCACTCCCCTCCTGCTTGTAAGCACCCTACAAATACTGGAAGGCAGCAGTGAGCTCTCCCCACACCCTTCCCTTTTCCAGGCTGAGCAGCCCAGCTCCCTCAGCCTTTCTGCACAGGAGAGGTGCCCCAGATATACCAGTATTCCTTTTGTTTTAATTTCTTCCCCTACAGCCCCTGAGATAGAGGATCCTCAGACAACTTCCTTCTACAAATTAAGAACAAATCTGTGTTCTGCATGCTACTTTCACACGTTTTTATTACAACCACACTGCAGCAATGCTCCAGCTTCAGCCTCTTCTCTTGACCTGCCATAGAACAACAGGGAGGACATGCAGCTCCCAGCTGCCCTGGACAGTCCTGAACTTCGCTGCCATCACCAAAAGGCTGTATCAGGCAGGGTGTAAACAAGAAGGAGGAATAATACCAAACAAAGTGCACAGCTAAACTTGGGATGCGGGGAAAAGGAATGAAATTCATTAAGGAACAGAACCAGATGAAGTCATGGCTGCTTTTGTTTCTCTTTGGCACAAAAAACTGAGAACAGAACAAAGAAGCAGCATATAAGCGCTGATGGCTTCAAAGGGGAGGTCACACCAGCACCAGTACTCAAAAGACCCGAGACCATTAACCAGCATAGTTAATCCTAATGCAGGGAATCTCAGCATAAGGAAAGACCTGGTAGAAATGTGCAGGTGTTAGGGGACACCACGCAGTGCCATCGGGCTACAAAGAGGGAGAGAAGGGCACAAGGCTGTCCTCATTTCAGTGCCAGGCTGCCTAATTGGAAAAGGTCAGCTGGACTCCTAGGACAGACAGACATGGGAATGCTTTCCCATGGCTAAATTTAAATGTACGATGACCAACAAACTGAGAGGCATCACAGCATGTTTCCAGGAAAGGCAACCACACTTTAATGGGATGAAGAGTTGAACAGCAAGGTATTTCTGCCATCCATCTCACAAGGAAGTGATCCAGGTCACAGAGACACACAAAATCTGCATCTGGTTCACTGACCTGATGAACGTACAGCTCCACAAACATCTGTACCGGCCCTTCTGGCACAGAAAACATCCCTGAAGCGGAATATCCCGCAGGAGCACTAACAGTATATATTTGGTTACCATGAAACTACAGTCTGCAAGGAAGCAAGCATCTCCAGAGCGCTCCTCACGGCTGTGTCCAAGCACTGCCTGTGGCACACAGCTCTCAGCATGCCAAGTCGTGCCGGGCGTCTGGCAGCTGAGCGAGTTCCCAGGTAACACAGAACACCGAAGCCTGTGCTGGTACAAAACACGTGAAAACACAAAGCCATCAGACAAAGGATTCCAACCTTGCTCTGTATTCCTCCTTTGACTTCAGAGATCTTCTAGCTATGCTACGTTAATCTCTCATTGATTGGAAATTTTTAAGTGCTGGCTCCATATCCACTTAAGCTACAGCAAAACCTGATCCCTCTCTCCTTGCTGATACCACAGGAAGGTGCTTTCATCATAACTCATGGGCTCTGTTTTACAGAACTTCCCATTGTACGCAGAGGGAATGCGCTGAGCCCCAACTCATCCCGAAATGACCCCAACCCCTCCAGTCACCCCTCACAGCTCCACCTCCTGCACACACCACCTGGGGCAGGACACGGATCTCCTGCCCTGGCACGCTGCACGTGAAAGCCAGGAGAAGCCTGATGCAAAAGCCAGATGGTAGAAACATCTCACACTGCTGCATTTTGGTGATTAAAAGGGATGGAAGGAAGAGAGAGCAAGCTCCTGCCGGGCCGCAGAGCAGTACATCCATAAGCTGTATGCCCAGGAGGGCACAAACACTGCACTACGAGCACAGAGGAGACAGAATTCTTCAAAGCAGGATTCAGAGCAGAGAAGTGCTGACAGAAGCAGAACGATCGGAATCACAGCAGCAGGAGCCGCCATCTCAGCGCTGCTTTAATGGCCGCTGGTGATGCGTCTCCATGGCAGCCAAGACTGCAATGAAACTGCTGCCTGAGAAATTATGGGTCTGATGATGGCAGGGCCGGGAGACTAAACAACAAGCGTTCCAGCTGCAGCAGTCTGGCTCTCTCCGCTTTGTGTCTAAACGAGAAACTGGAGATAAATAGAAATGAAAACCTCTCTCGAATTTGGTCCATAACAAAGCCTGTCACTGAGCCTCAGTGCCTCGCACCACTCCGGTCAGATGAGGGCCCAGTGCAGAAAAGCCAGCTGCAGGGTTGTAGTCAGAACACCCAGGGCAAGGACCTCTTGGCAGCTTCAGGTAGCTCAGGAACAAGTGATTTGATGGCGGCTCTAAACGACCTTCTGCACAAGTCAACAGCTTCAGTGCTGCCTGCCTCCAACCTGCCCAAGAAGCATGGGGCTGCACCCTTCAAGGGATTCGATGCCGCTTCAATGAGAGCATCATTTTTCAATGAAGATCAGCATCGGGCAGCTAAATGCTTGGGTTCCAGCAGAACCGGCATCATTCAGATGGATTCAGCTGGACATGGTGAGTCAAACAGCAGCAGACACAGGGAGCAGGGACACCCCCCTGAATACCTTTGATGACAACCAGATCCAAAACCCAGATAACAACTGGGACAGAGCTTGACATTAAAATAATGACCGTTTTGACGTGTTGTACAAATGGCACTAAGCATACCTTGCTTCCAAAGGGATGAATTAGTACAACTGTATACATAGCACAGATTGTCCTGGGGTGATGATCAGGTTTTCCAGTATTCACTCAAGAAGCTCCGGGCAGTACCGTACTGCAGTACCGTAACAATTCCCTTATCTTGCTAACACTGCTTCTGGAGGTATCTGCAAGATCTAGGGCCACTTATGCTACAGGGAAACAGAAGTCTGCACGGAGAGTACGGATTAACATAGGTAACACGAGCATCTATAATGGAGCGAAGCCTAATTTTAGCTGTTTATTGGAACAAAAACATTAATCAGTCAATGTTAAGATGATTAATGCAATAAGATTAAAAATAGAAAATCTATTCACCTATTTAAGAAGTAAACGCCGTACCTGGCAGTTAATCAATCTTTTATGCCTCAAGTCCTTCGATGCTTTAAGCAAACAGCAGACTAATTCTCACTGCCAAAGGCTCTGCATGAAGACTACCTGAACCACAGCTGCCCTGCCACATCAGAAGCCGTGCACCTCCTCCCTAAATAAGAGGGGCATCCACAGACCATCACAGCAACAGAACAACCACAACCGCTGCGGTGAGCAGGACCTTGGAGGAAAATCTGAGCTATTAAGAGGCAACAAAATCAGGCCAAAAGCCAACAAATTGGGCAAAGGAATAAATCAGAACCCGGAGTGGCAGATTCCGCTTTGCGCATGTATTGTAACAACCATGAATTCATCATGAAGTTTTAGTCACACATCTAAACTCAATCAGCCCGCTCTGTGTACACGCCTGCCATTCAGCTATCACACTTAACAATTTGCTGCATATTGTGATAATAATTGGAAAGAATTGTAATGATGCCTCAGGAGACGTGCCTTCTCCAGCGGACAGAGACACGCAGCCCAGCTGCATCTTTCAGTCCAATCTGCCTCTGAAGCGTTACTCACATCAGCCAACCTACCACACAGAGCAACTCTCCGGGCTGCAGTGGTTCCTAACATTCAGTGTTTATCATTTCCTGCTTTTAAAGCCACATGCAGAACCAACCAGGAATGCGAGAGCCAAAGATGACCTGCCCAGAGACACTGAACCACAGATGTGAAAAAAGAAATGCTGGTAGTGCCAGGAGGCATCAAAAAGGCCCGTTTAGGGAGATGAGGAACACTGTCACCTGGGCAAAGAACGTAGCTCAATGCACAACCCATGCCAGGAAATTCCACTGTAATGCTGGCACTAATAAAAATGCTCAAGTAGGAGATTATAAAGTAAAAATATAAAAGCACGATTAAGCATCTGCAACCAACAGCACCATCGTGCCTTGTATTTTTCACAAGTAACTGCCCACTGGATTTTGAGGTGGGGGGAAAAAAGTTAAAAGGATTGGCTCTAACTGTTTACTTTGAGACTTATCACAGATGGCTTTCCTAACAGCAGAACTGGAATAGGAAGAAATAATGTGAAAGCAAGCTAAAGAGCTGTCAGTCCTGACAAGGTAGCATCTGCAACTGATTCTGCACTGACTTCTGAGAAGGACAGCCAAGCTTCTTACAAACAGAGCCATGTAAAAGACACAGCAGTTGCCAATGCTTTCATAGTTTGGACACTGGAAAAAGAGAAAATAAGATGACAAGGGTCCAGCCTGCACTGGGGGTCTCGAACTTAAGCGCAGTTGCAACCAGCAAGTTACAGCCATGCCAGCACTGAGATCTTGTCTCAGGTGAAACAGATTGTAGGTACTTTTGCTGCCAAGACTCTTGATCTGTAACAGGGGATCCCAAAAAGCATTCCCTCTCTGCCAAGCCTTCTCCTGTGCCTTGAAGAACAAACAGGGGAAAGCTAATTCCTAGTGAGCAGCATTAGACTGTTCTATAGAGGAACTGTGAGGAAAATTGCCTTTTCAAGCAGGATTACCACGCCTTCCTTCTTTACTTAAGCATCATTTACTAGATCTCTGCTTACAAAAACTGCTTATTAGTCACCCGACTAATGAAGCACACGGCTGTCCTCAGCACCAGCTGGCTCCTCTACCACGTCAGTTTGATGCAGCTGCCATCATTAACTTCCCAGGGAGAGCTCTTCCACTTCGCTGGGGAGCAGATGACAATCTGGCCCAGTCACATCCGCTCCCTGGGTGCCCATCACAGCAGTGTCTGTCAGCCTTCCAGACTGGGTGTTTGCACTGATGGTTGGGAACACAGCTTTCCGTACCCACCAAAGCACAGGTCTGTTCCCTCGAACCACTGCAGCCTCCCGTGCTCCAGAACAACAAACCTTCAGCAGAGGGGACTCAAAGGAACAAGGCTGCGCAAGACAGTCAGAGGGCCACTAAGTGCTCCTTACTAACGATCCCCCAGTGCTGCGACTGCTATGTAACCAAAGGAAGCATATTGGAGCTCAGCAAAGCTGCCTCCAGCAATTTGTGGAACGCTTCTCTAAGCCATGATGCAATTAACCACCAAGAAAGTGCTGAGGTAGGTGGAATTAGGAAGTTATAACAAATCAAGTACATAATCCTACACCGTTTACATTGAAAACAGCCAAACTGCTTGTAACTCAGAGTGCTGTAAAATGTTTACGCTTTCATTTCAGAAGATGATGCCTATCCTCCAAGCAGGACAAATGAAACAACCCAGCTTCAGAGCCACAGCAGGAACACACCCAGAAGAGCACAGCTCTTCGCCATCTCACCCCAAGGACACAGTGAGCATTCAGTGCCACTGATAGAACCACGATTACTCTAGCTCTTAATTAGCGGGTAGGAAATTTGCATCAGTGTATCAGCACGGAGATCACTGGCTTCACAAAACACTTCCACATAACAATGGTGCAAGAGCTTCATGTTCTTGACGCAGTAACAAGTTAACTGGCAGGAAGAAGAGCAACTTGCTGGTTTTGAAAAGAATGAAATATTGTTTATTTCCTCAGCATCAGAGACTGAACAGCACGATGGATCAAGCAGTAACTATCCTTGAAATGAACTGACATCGCCGTTATCTCCCTTCTTGTCCCAGAGCCTTCATCCTCTGAACTCTAATTGTAAGAATGCTATCTTCCCTGAGCTCAGTTACTGTCCTGTAATAAAATGCAAGTGATTTCTTTTAAACCACTGAACTGTAGGGTTTTAATTACCATAAAACTCATGAGACTTTTACTTTTTAAAGAGCAAAGTTGAAAAAGAAAACCCTCACTTTCTATTGACCCTGGATTTCTCTAAGAGTCTATTTAAAAAAACAACACATAAAACCCAAATTAAAAATCTCAACTCTCTTCCTAACAGACAGCGAAGGCAAACCAGGTCAAAGGCCTTACGCTTCAGCTATGGTCAGAAACAGAACATTACTTAACAGTGACGTTCTCCAGCAGTGCAGGTACAACATCAGTAGGGCATCGGCTACTGAAGGCGATGGAAGTTTCTCCAGAAGCTCAAATGAGTTTTAGGCTGGGCTGCTGGGCTACAGAGCGCTCAGAGAACACTGCTGGTCAGTGAGGAAAGCAACACGCGGGCCCCACAAAACGTTTTTGATTCCTGCCAGCTACACACAACACGGAATTAAGGAAAACATATAAAAAAGACATCTGTATTTAAAAGAAACAACCAACAACCCACAGCATCACACAACCAGCTGCAGTGAGATGTGCGACACAGTGACCTAATGCTGAAAGATTTTGCTCATTCTAATAGCTGGCCTTAATAACATTCATTACAACAGAAAGAATGCACGACAAGCGAGCGCCAGGCTTCCTTCCCAACCACTGCAGGAGGGGTCACACGGTTTTTAACAATGGAAATCTCCATGTTTCAAAATATCAGGTACTCATTCACAGTCAAAGCTGAAGCACAGCTGGGGCTTGTGCCTGTACAGCGATTTTCTCCCTCTAATGTGACTTTGATACTGAGATGTGTTAAATCTTTGATTTTATTGGCAGATGCTGACTGTATTTGCCTAACCTCTGAAGCCTGCTGATTGACAGTGTTAATGTATCTTTTTAATAGATGAAAAGGGAAATGACAGCGTTTGGCTCACATTCAAGCACATTTCTTAATAAGTGCAAAATACCCTACAGCTCAATCTGCCTTTCATACAACCTGCAAAATCTATTCTTTATTGTGCTGCTAATAACTGCTGGCATACCGAAGGAAACAGGAGCTGGATGGGAATGCTTGGCTGCAGGAGCTGCTTCACTTCCTGAAAAGACGTTTGCTTCCTTCCTGCAACAATCCAACCTCAGACATCCCAGGCAGAAGTTAAACATTACTTCCAAACCATTTCTCAGCTCCTTCTACATCAAAGTTCAGCCCCAAACCATCTGAAAGCAGCAGCTCTGCCAACACGAGGGCAGGGATTCCAGCATCAGGGTCTGCATGGACTGCCGGCCCCAGTGCTGCCTCCTTTCATCTTCTGAAAAGCACCTTCTGCCTTTCTGTGCATCTCAGGACACTGTGTGTGCTCTCCGTGACTGCTGATGGATGCACAAATGTTAATGTACTGTTGGGTACTACAGCCTTGAGTTCCCCTCCACACAAGGTTCATAGCTGGGTATGTTTCTCTGAGGTATTGAGTACTCAGTGCAACATCGCTGTGTGCCATCACTGGGTAGCACTGAGGCTTTCAGGGCTTTATTTAGGTCATAAGCAGAAGTGGTACCCCCTCAGGCACTGCCTAGAGGCAATGCTATTGTTTGCATTCGACATCCACGTTCCTGTGATCCTGACAGTGCTGCCAGCAAGCGGACAGAGCTGACTGTTCCTCCTCTCTCTCTCTCAGAGGCCACAGCTGCAGTGCTGGGGCAGGTCCGGGCTCCCCAGTACAAGAGATGTACTGCAGAGTCCTGCAAAGGGCCATAAAGACGAAGGAGGGACTGAAGTCTCTCTCCCAACAGGAAAGGCTGAAAGAGCTGGAACTCCTCAGTTTGGATGAGAGAAGGCTCAGGGGATCTCATCAACATCTATAAATATCTATAAACAAACAAAATTCCAGCCACATTTTTTTTTTTGCTCTCCAATCTCCTTGGGTACTATCTTAAAGCCTCCCTAGGAGAATAAAAACCTCTCTGATAATATAATTTGTTACTGACGTCCAAAGGAAATTGGAGATAGCGAGGAATTTCCTGTAACACAATTCTTCAGTGATTCTTTTGAATAAATAGACCAAAGTCAACATAATTGACATTGAAATGTTGAGCCTAATGACAAATCTTTTATTTTCACAAACGTCAGCTACAACAGCCACCACTTCATAGCAAGAGCTCTATGCAGGTCCAGAAGCCAGTGAGAGGGCATACACGTGTCTAATCCAATTCAACAACTGCTGGCTCCAACAGCAGGCATTTATTTTGCAAAATCGTAAGAGAAAAGGCTGTATTTTAAAGGAAAACTGCTTTTCTCAACACAGAGCTGACTGCTATGAGAAGGCCTGGCTGGCTGTGCTCGGGCCTCTGACCAACCAAAGCTCACTGGGATGATAAGATCCCAACAATGGAAGCTGTATTTCCAATGTCTGTTACTTTTCAAAGTCCTGTAACTGTAACATCATTTAACAATAGTAGTACTTGTGGCTAAGAAATTCCCTGCTATGCCAGAACTCATGGCTTTACAGCCTCTCAGTACTTCACAGGTGTAATTATGAAACCAGAACTCCCACAGGCAGAAGGGTAACAGGGACATGCCAAGAATGCAGCAAGTCTGGGAGCGAGGATGCTATGGTACATGCTTCACATTTTGGCAGACTGGCAGTGGGTTTCACCATGCAGATATGCCAGGTACAGGTCTCCATCTGAGGAAGTTCTAAGATTCACAACACAAAAATTCAAGAAAGAGCTCTCCAACCATAACAGATTAACATTTAAATGGAAAATGGGATGGTGCCAACTCCTAACAGTCTGCAAAGTCCTAATTAACATGAATAACACAGCTGGATATTTTATGTATCAGCCTCCTAAGTCCCTTCTTCCTGCCACTTAAGAGTAAAAATAGTAGAATGTTTTATATGGGGGTTAGTTCATGGCTGGCTAGGTGCAATTCCGTTCTAAGAGAAGGCAGAACTGCCAGGTCCTTGCTGTCACCTCAACGGGAGGTGTATGGCTCTTCTGCACTACTAGTGTTTGCTGAAGGAAGTCACAAGACAGCAAGCTGACCACAGAAACACAGATATTTGGAAGAATTCATGTTGTAATTGCCTTCCCATCCGGACCCGCGCTGCAAGGTATACAAGCTGATGTTCAGCTGATATTCATCTCCTGCCAGGGTAGAAGCTGAGAGTAGCTGAAAAGAATGACAAGGTAAAAAAGAAAAACATAAAAAAATTGCTTAGTTTACCATGAGATCAGACTGCTGTTTTATTGCTCTGATGGCAGTTTAGTACACAATGTGTTTTGGCATGCTCTTCTACGAATACGTAACATCAGAATTAATTTGAGAAGGAGGCAGATTCCCACAGCCAGCTCCTGGTACTGCTCAATTTTATTCAGGTCTCGTATCAGCAGAGCTGTCAGAGAAGTGCCAGAGATGAGAAGCCCCAGCACAGCTAGATTATCTCCAAGGACTGCTCACCCACTTTTACATCACAGAACCCAGGCTAAAGGGCCTGCCCTCTCCAAGCAAGTTGTATGCCCAAGGTGAGGCCAATACAGCTCTCCATCCAAGCAAGATCCAAGACAATCCAGGACAACTGACACAGCTGCGCTGAGCATCTCTGCACTAGAGCTCCTTATACAGAAGGGAAGCAAAGACCCTCCTCTGCCTGCATGGAGGCAGCCCAAATCTATACTGGTCACTACTGCACCAAACACAACTGGTTTCTGCATTACTATCCCTAGCTCTGTGGCTTACAGCAATGCAAGCAGCCGGTTTGGATACAACACTGCATCCCCAGGTACAGAGCCTTCCCTGGCTCCTTGGCAGCAGCTCCAGGGCAGCTACAACCCCGGCATGGAACCCCAACCAGACCAAAGTCAAGCCTGGATTCCTATGGCACGGTCTCAGCCCTACATGCTGATGCCCAGCAGTCTCAGGATCCTGCTTCAGACTCTTCTCCTCTTTCAAAGGATCCATCAGTGTTACGCTGTACTCCAGAGCTCTACCTGAGAGAGGAGCTCACTCTGCAGAGCTGCGGTCACTTTGTGCTGAGCTGCTCCTTAGAGGACAGGGTACAGCTAAAGATAGGCCCAGTTTCTGCATCTTAATGACTTTTTTCTCTAAAACAAACTGTGCTTTAGCAGAAATTCAAATGGATGAGCAGAATTAAAAGGGTGATTTTAGATGTACCAGCAGGTTACCGGGACTATTGAGGGTAATGTAGGGAGACCGCATTAATCTCCTAACAGGATTCAAATGCTGCATCTTGAGCAATTCCATTCCTTAACAGGAACAAATTAAGACAATTTCCCTTGCAGAAATTTCCATAATTACAAGTAATTATCTTGTACTCCAAAACTCTTCAGTACAGCCCTTATAAGAGGGCGTTCCTATCAAATGCTCTATTTAGGAAACACGGGAGGAATTGTTTTGTGGTGAATTGCTTGTTGTCGCTGCACTGATTAACCCACAGTTCTGCTCTGTCAGAACACAGGTCCATCTCTGATAACAACAATGAATTGTCCATCCCTGATGACCTAAAATTACATCATGAAAACCTAAAAGATACAGACTTTTAGAAGAGTATGCAGAGAAGAATAAACCACACTCACAAGCTAAATCAAAGGAAAATCAAGTTATAAGGCACTGTTACCCAACAGAATTATCTTCGGCTGGTTAATTCAAAGGTTTGAAGACAGCATTCTGACGTGCATTCTTTTAGGGCAACATGGACAAGTAAGGCAACAGCTGCTGCAGTACTCCTAGAAACTGCTATTAACTGAAACAAAACACAGAGGTTTCAAGAAACTGAACTTTGAGTTTGCTCCTCTTGTGTGCAAGGAAAGCATACAGAGTCAGTAATTCGCTGTTTTTCAGAAGCAAATATGTAAGAATGCACATATCTCATCACCAACAGCGGGAACAGAGCCTGCTGGACTGCCACTGCCTCTCCACATCTTTGTGGCCATAAAACATCCCCATTTGCTCCTCATTCCTTATCCTGTAACGCTGCGGCACAGAACGGAGCAAAATGGAGTCTGCTCCAAGCCCATGACAAGAACGCTCCTGCAGTACTGGAAAAACCCATGATGGATTGAGGCTGTTCATAACATGGGATCTTCCAAGCATTTCAGACTATTGCTTTTTAGTTTGTTGGAGCTCACATTCTACTGAACTGTTACACAGCACTGCTAAATAGCATTAGCAAAGGGCAGTATTTACCACTTTGAAAGCCTTCAAACATTCAGAGATAGGTGGAAGTCAATCATCCAGACACTGGAAGATCCTAAAACACAAGTACTAGAGAAGACAAGAGGCAAGTGGACAGCAAAGGAGAAAATGAGAACATTTTGTGGGGCTGTCTCCTCACAACTTTGCGTCTACGTTGTTGTATTCACACTATGGGAAGTGTCTGCAGAACCAAACAGGTATCACACCGTTTGATTACATCTATGAGACAAAGGCTTTTGAGGGAAGACAGAAATGCTATCCTATATTAAAAAACAGATAATCATACAACCATTAAGGTTGGAAAAGACTTGTAAGATCATCTAGTTCAACTGCCCACCTACCACCACCACTGCCCAGGTCCCTTGGTGCCACCTGCAGGGCCAGTGACCCCCCTCCCCCGGGCAGCCTGTGCAGCACCCAAACACTCCTTTGGAGATTTTTCCTAATACCCAACCTGAAATACCCTACAGTTACAAGTTGAGCATCACATCCCATCATAAAGTGCAAGGAGTGAGGCAAAGCTGACCAGGACTGCACAGGTATCTCTGCTGGACTTAGCAATACCTACATCAACAGAGACACTTCGCAAGCAAGTCCTAGCACTGACCAGCTTTCCTCTTCTACCCACTCCTCACTGCAGTACGCAGGGTTTGGGTTTTCCCCAAGTTCCTCCATTGTACCTAATCAGAATTTCCAGTATTCTGTCATCCACTGCTTCTCATCTGCCCATGTGCCACACTGGAGAGCCTGGTTCACTTTCCTTTACAGCCTCCTACCAGGCACCTCCTACAGCTCAGACAAGGCTGAGAGCAGACCCTGCTGCTTTCTTCCTAAGGCTTCTTCCTTCAAAACTGAAAGAAAAAAGAACATCAGTTATTTTCACCTGGCATGAGCAGCATCCCTGAGCCGGAAAGGCAAACCCATGAAGGCCAGAGCACTTACTCCCTCAGTAAATCCTCACGCAGCTGATGCCCGTATTGCCTGCGACTCACTCATCTGCACAGAAAGGAGCTGTGGGGTCAGCTCAGCTCACGCTCCTTTGCAGAAATTATTGTCTTGCAAGCATTTCTCAGTCCTTTTCTTCTGTTTTACACAACAACTCTCATTCCAGCACACAGCGCAGTGGGAAAAGGTTACTGCTGCACAACAGCCGACGGGGAATCGGCTCGTTCAGCTCCTCATGGGAAAGAACTCCACAACCTGTGACATTTTACAAGCGATACGACACAGATTGCATTCAGTGTGTTTTCCCAACAGTGCTTCTGCACGATACGCCACACAAGCGCAAATACCGACAGAATAAGGCTGCAAAAGAAATTCTGCTGTTTCTAGAGGAACGGGGATTGTCTCACAGAAAACTCTAAGCCACACAGGGAGCGAAGAGCTCCTCCCCGTCAGGCAGAGGCGGATGTGTATGGCCAGGCTAAGTCAGACAGCGGACAGACAGAGCCACTCTCTCGTGGTGTGCAAGGGCAGTCTAAAAGGAAAGCTCAAAAAGGAAGCCTGAGCTTTTGGGTCCTATCGACACGCTGTTTAAAAGAGACAGTGACCAATGCACGATGTGCTGGTGCATTCTCGAGCATGTATTTAAAATCCCAGCGTAGCACTCATATTATACAATACTACAGATCCAAGGTTGAAGCAAATAACGCAGATCTGTATTATTCTGCAGATCAGCAACAAAGGGGTAGGCTGCTGACTGCTATGCTGCTACTGACGATGTATTGGTTTGTTCACAAAGCTCACACCTGATGTGGTCAGTCAGTGACTTCAGCTTCGTCCCATTCAGTCATACTGAGCAGCAAATGATCTCTGCAAAGCCCAGCAGACAGGGCGGGCGGAGGCCAGCCCTGGGGACAGCATCCTGCAGTGAGTGCTGAGCACAGCCCTGCACGGGCAGCAGAGGGCTCAGCGCCGCAGGGCAGCACACAGCAACCTCACCTGTCAGCTGAAGGCACCAGCATGCTCTGTGCACCATAGGTGACAGCTGTCTATTGATACCACCAAACAAAGGAGCTCAGCTTTACAGAGGATGAATAAACTGCACACAACCCCAGCAAAGCATGTTTAACTGTAAAAACAACAACTCTTCAATGAACAAAACACCTTAAACATTTCATGAAAAAAGAAAGATAATCAGTGGAAAGCAAAAGAACACAAGTGTGAATCTAATAAACTCCTGATTCAGTACAGCAGCACACACAGCTTGTACGCTGACAGCTCTCCTGTTTGGATATTCCAACAGGGCAGCAGCAGACAAACCGCCTCCTGAAGTCACTCGGCAGAAGGGACCAGCAGCCATACATGGCCAAGGGCTGCAGGAACACCAGCTACCAAACCTGCTTTTGCATTTTGTGAGGACTGTATCCATCCTCCTATTAACAAATGGAACAGCAGTGCCATCGCTGAGCGGTTTGCATGAGTCATTTTCCTGAAGCTGCTCCGTCCAGCATATGACTGCAGCACTACAAAGGCCCGGCCAGCAGAAACCCCGGCTGCACTCACATGAGCCTGCTGGCAGCAGTGACAAGAACTCCATCTCTGCTGAGATATTATTGGTACAGTACTGTGTCTGAAAACAGAACCTATTCCAACACGAACAAAGTTTCCGTCACATTGCAGCGAGAGAAGGAATTATTTTACGCTCAGACTAATGAGATGCTCCACAGCCGAGATGGATTTGAGCTATCATCTGAAAACTCCACACGATCAAACCGGGCTGCCCAAAATCCAATTCGTGTGGACACCAACAACACGGGGGGAAAAAGACCCATCTCACACAGTGACTTCAGCACTCAGTGAGCCAACGCTGCAGAGTGAATCCTGACACCCGAAACGGAATCTTCCAGAGTCGAGGAGTGCAGCCAGCAGCCAAGACAAATACTGCAGCGGTTCAGCCGATACTGCTGTAACTATGGCCTGGGGGGGGTTTCCATAGCCGTAACCACAGAGAGAGTGCACAGTCAGTTGAAAACAGTAAAAACAGACAAAAATCTAAAGCTTGTGGACATCTTAAAACTAATTTGAAGGAAGATACAGAGAGGCTCAGGAGTAGCACTGGAGCCCCAGCGGAGCTCACCCTTAATCTATTTATTCTGCTGAAGACACACTGACTCGCAACAAGAACTCCTCTCTCTCGCTACAAGAAATTGTCTGCGAGAAACAAACCAAAGAACAGAATCAGGGAGCGGGATGGAGGTGAGGCACTGCGGTGTGGAGTGGGCCGGGCTGCAGAGGGGCTCTGCTCGGGATGCACCACAGCACCGCTTCTTCCAGTGCCCAGCACTAACACGAGAGACGCTCTCATGCATTTCACATATGATTTCTATTTCTTCCCTGATGTAAAACACAGTATCACACATCGTGCTACAAAGAAAGAAGGAATCCTACTGGTTCAAGCAGGTTTTTCTTTTTCCAAGAGAAAAAAAAAAAAAAA
>JACDJE010000004.1:6515915-6550848 GCA_016647715.1 Pavo muticus
GAGCCCGGCCCAGCCCGGCACCGCCCACCGCTCCGCCGCGTACACGGAGGCGGCCCCGCACGCTCCGCCCCAGGCCCCCAGCCCCGCCCCGCGGGAACGCAGCGGGCGGTGCCCCAGTCTCGAGGCCCGCGCCGCGCACCGAGGCGGCACAGCGAGCTGGTGGGGCGGCCCGGCACGGCTCCCACAGTCCGCCCTGTCGCTCATTCCATCCCG
Source organism: Pavo muticus (assembly GCA_016647715.1). Lineage (NCBI taxonomy): Eukaryota > Metazoa > Chordata > Aves > Galliformes > Phasianidae > Pavo > Pavo muticus. Next base: position 6,516,129 of record JACDJE010000004.1, read on the forward strand.
TAAGTTACAAATGGGCAGCTCTGGGGAGCGCCGTAAACGGCGCAGGCAGTATCTGAGTACAGGGAATAAGTGCCCAGAACCAGAGAATGTCATCTGCCGTGATGCTGTCAGAAAGAAGCTTAATTTAATTCACGGGCAGATTGCAAAAAGTGCTGTTTTGACAGCACCAACAGGAGGCTGGTGAGCCTTCTGAGTACAGACAATTACCAGGAAAGAAAGCGGGAGCAGTGCCTGCACATCTGCCCCAGAAGGGACGGAGCAGGTGGACTCCCAATCATAACTCATACTCCAGCAACTGGCATTCCTGTTATATTGAAACTTTTTTTCCCCTCCATTATAAAATGAATAATGTTGGCACTATTTCCAAAGCTATAGAAAACATCCAGAATAAATAACATTTCCTCCCCAGCATCCCTGGCTCAAGATAGTGCCTGCACCCATAGAGCCACGTGCCACCATTTCCTACGTAGGACTACACCTCATTCACAGAGCTGACGCTGTCAGAAACAGTACCGTGAATCCCTTCTGGCAAATGATCCACACCTATGGACCAACAGCACAGTCTTCCAGATATACAACAGTAATGAATAACCATATTTGACTCCTCCTGGTATTTCTGCATAACAGCATTCTGGCTGGTTAGCACAAAGCCATCCAGCAGAACACCTATGCACACCAGTGCTGTCTTTTCTCCCCTTCCCTGGTTTCCTAGTATTTTCAGAATTGAGACCAAGGATCTGACAGTCCAGTACATTGTACAAATACCTGTTCCTCTTCTAAGCTATTCAGCATCCTTAGGAGAAGAAAGCTCTGTATAATTAAGTCATCTCTGTTATTAGATCTCACTCTTACAGTTCAAAGAAAAAAATGAAAAAGCGTCTTTTTCAAATTAATATTGATACAACAAGCCTGCAGTGGGACTCTTTCCTACAGCTTGGTGAGCAGCCTGCATGGTATGCTAAAAGCACATGAGATTTCTATTTACTGTCAGCCTACAATTCAGCAAGCAGCTAAATCAGACAGCATTCACCAGGTACATCAGGGGTCAGAGGAACAACTTCATCTGGTATTTCCCATCCCCACACTAGAGGTGCTTTGGGCTCAGTCTGCCATTGCTTTCTTTATATAAGAGAGCAATATGTAAGAAGTTGAACTAAAGGGGCCGGTACCAACCAGCATTATCACAGCTCATGTAGCAGAGGGTGCACAGCACAGGGCAAGAACACAACAAGCTAGGAAAGCAATCCCAGCTCCTACAAAGTTCCCACTTATCAGCCTTTCATATTCTGCTCCATCTACATTTGTTCCCGTTGCATTCTGCTACTGGCCTATAGCATTTGGCTCTGCTCTCCTGGTAATAAAGATTGATTGTTGTATGCCACGCAGCAGTAGCACGGATCATCTTCATTATTAGGTTACTAGGGTTTGCGTCTCAGCAGCTGATACTCTTCAAAAGACTGAAAATCACTTTGGAAAATACTTTGTTTAGCCAAGCAGAAAAAGCTCTTTTCATAGGGCTGTAATCCAGGCTGAAAAAAACAAGGACAGGGCTTTGAAATAAGGATATGCTTATCTGGAAAAATCCACTGCTGACAGAAAGGAAGCTGAGAAAAATTAGTTGCTTAACACTAATTAGAGAGCAGTAGTATGATCTCGTTTAAAGCAATACAGAACTGAAATGAACTGAAGATAAGGAGAAAGCCTACAGCATTTGTAACCGACAACGCGATTCTCAGGGCTGGAGGGGCGATGGAGGGAACTGGAACCGGCCACACCAGCTGAGGGCAGCAGCTGCCTGTCCCTAATCACAAGCTATTCAATGGCTCCATTAAGCGATCAAACAGGTTAATACGACATTAAGGATAATCTTGTGACGCAGAATCACTCCCAAGTGCTGACACCTGAATTAGAACCTGCAAGGAACGGACCACTGCACAGATGTCTTTTGCATGCTGGTCACAGGGAACAAAAGGCACTTCTACCTTATTTGGGGCTTTTGCCCTGAGATTAGGCTGTTCTCTTAATTAATAGACCAAGTCCTGCGACACAACTCCATCCATTCCATCTCCTGTGAAAGAAACAGTGAGACACACCCTAAGCCACACTTTGGGATTCATAACAAGAGCTCCACTCCATGCCCTGTACTGCAAAGCAAGAGAACAGCATACTGCCATTTCATCATCTGTCCTTTCACAGTATAGCAGGAGGCTCTCTAGCATCTCAACTGTGAATTTAGGTATTTATGTATGCACAACTATACATAATAGATAGAGACACTGCAAGGAAACAAGCATTATTACAGAGTAGAGAAACAGAGAGGGCCTTGATGCTGCACAGCCAAGGTTCAGCTGCAGCACCGCTGTGCTGTCATCACTGGTTGGTCACAATTCTGACACAAAGCACTAACCTTGCACAGAGAAAACAAGCACCATCCCAGGCAAGCCCAGTACATGCAGTGTCTAAAACTTCAACAGTGATGATGCATACAGAAAACAAAAATAATTCACAGGCTTCCACATGAAGAACTAGGAAGAATTTTGCCCTCGGAAGAGTGAGCCTAATGCTAACAGAATAACCATTCTGCAGAAAGGACAAATAGCAACAACACACAAAGAAAACAACAACTCACGTGGTACGGCACCGTGATCTTCAGAAGCACAGGCTGGGATGCAGGTTTCAGCCACAAGGAGAGATTTTTTGGCCAGTGACTGTTTTCATCAAAAGAGATACGTGCTATTCCAGGAGGTCACCACATAATTACTTTACAGGCACAACATCACATTTAGGTAATACATTTCTGCAGCTCATTGGGCAGGGAATAAGTTCTAAATTTCCACTGTCTCTTACCCAGGAAGACGGTTGCTTTCTAGCTGCTAATTGTGACTGTTACTGGCTTCAGCTGGGTCACTGTGTGATCATGAGCAAAAAGAAAACATGTTTGGGACCTGCTTCTCATTAGGGCTCCCACTTCCCTCTTTCCATAGCGAGCACAATTACTGCTGCTATGGAGACAAGTGTAATTTGATCAAGATGTGGGTCAAAGTAATACAGGGGGTAAAAGATTTACCGGAACAGATCCTCCTTGCTATGCGCCCTTCCTTGGAGAAGAGACTTCTCCAAATTTTTCCTTGCTGACTTTCATCACCATCTGCTGTCCCAAGTGAGAAATTCAAAGAGTGGAACAAAGCACTGGTAGCTATCTACTGCTTGCTTCATGTCACAACAGTCGGGCACCTGATCTACCCGTCTCTGGAAGGACTGTGGCTACGACGATGTCCTGCAATCATCTGCAACACCTGCTGCGCTTAGAGAGCTTGGCCTCTTCCAGCAGAAAGGCTCAGTCTCCTCCTCCTTCCCAAGGATATTTCTGCAGATTCCAAAACAATACAGCTTGAGTTTGAAAAGCTTCCTTCTACATCAGAGCACTGAAACTTTGCTTTATTTTACATGACATACTATTTATTATTTACTAGTGGTAAAAGCAGCTGTACAAGAAGCACTTCCCCAGTCTTCTGGAATAGTACTTTTTCTAAAGATCCACAGTGCTCCATAGCCGGGAAGGGACAACAGAAGGAGAGCACTACTATCTGGGCATACTCAGAAGGCACTGATTGTAACTAGGGAAGGATGGCCTTGCATGTCCCAACACCTGGTAAGTGGAGCAGATTCACACTGAGTTGCTGCCATCATCCCAGACGAGCAGTCAATATCAAAGAGGTACATTTCATAACTGAAGATGTAGCATTCAGATTCTAAGCAAGGACAAAATCCAGGAAGCCCAGACTGCTCTATCTTAAAACTGAGATTCCTGTGTACCTCTTGCTGACTTTAGTTTGTTGTTTCCCTGACACCTCCATGTCCCACAGCCACTTCTGGCTGTACACTGCAGGGACTGCAAGGGGCTTTGAGCACAGAACACAAAAAACAAAAACCCGAGAGGGGAAGGAGACTGGTCACAAGAACCGAAAGTCAAGGAAATGAGCTGTTTCTTTAGCACCACTGCTAAGCTGAACAAAAGGCTTCACAAGTACAGCCTGGCCTCACACATGGGGCTTCTGGTCAGATCTGCATTGCTGTTTCAGAGTGGACACAGCAAGAGATCTCCCTCACCAGAACTGAGGAAGCATCCTGCCCATATGAAGCCCCCAGCTTTGTGAAATGTCCCTGCTGTCCAAGTTTAAATGATTAAATGAAATATACATATACACACACATATATATATTTACATATAAGCTCAACTCGCATTTCACTTCTCGCTCCTTGAGCCAGAAACACAGGGGCTGCAGGGCAGGGGACATGGAGAGGAAGAGCACAGGGCAGCAGCACCGGGTACCAGTGCTGTGGTCCTCCTGCCCTCCCCACTCTCTGGTTGCCAGGCAACCCCAGCCACACGGGATGGGCCTTATAGCCAGCAGCAGCTCCAACCGTTACCACTTATTGGAAAATATCTAGTTAAGAATAAAAGCAGGCATGGCTAAAGCAGAAAAGCCCGCTCTCCTGTAGTTCCCACAGAGTGATACATGTACTCTGGAGGTTGCAGTTTGTATTTCAGGTAAGCACCTGAAACATCTGCACTGAACTCTTTGGGCTCTGTTTGAGTAGGCTTCCATTAGTTACTCCGTATTGGGACTCATGTCTTTATTGTTCCAGTCATTTTTCATCTGTCTCACTACAAGCAGCTGCTCTTTATGCTTTAAATTCAAACTATAGTGGCTAGAAACAAATAGCAATAAATGGTGTTTGCCTCGTTTTGCCTGCCTTTTTGCATTCAGCAACTGCAAGACTGAATGAAGCGCCTTTCAATTAAGATACCATCTTCCCACTCTCACTCTGAGTTGCTCTGGCACCAACTGGGGAGATCCTGTGTCTCTGTAGAAACACCCAACAGCAAAGCAGATGGCTGCAGTAACTTTAGGGACACACCAGCACTGGGAAAGCACAGATCCACCAATAAAGCAGAAGATCACAACAGCCATCCAACCCATAACACTGTTCCAAATGTGAAAACTTCCAACTACAGTTTGAAATCACACACTTACACAGACACTGCCCCCAAAGCAGTGCTCCAGACATACCTGAAAGTGATGAGAAATGGAAAAATGAAATAAATGAAATGAGCCACACTGCCAGCATGTAATCCCAGAGACTGTGCAGTGCTCACACATTGAGAGAGCAGGGAAAGACCAAGGAAACTGAAGAATGAGCCTGTGGACCTCCTTTGCTGGTGGGAAGAGTTTGCCATCAAGGGAAAGGATGAAGCAGACAGAGCCCACCAGTTCATTAAACAATCCATCTCATGACTATGTACATCAAATACTGTCTAGCAATTGGTCAATTACCTAAATATACAAGTGCAACACAAACAGCTTTGATAAATACCTTTCCTGGAGCTCACGGGATCTCTGAAAGAGGAGATGGGAGGAAGACGTTACAGAGCTTTGTCACACTGCACACTGTGCTCGTCCTGCTTATCGGGACACAGAACTTCACAGAAATGCAACGTTTAAATTAAAATTCTTTTTTCCTTTTCCTCTGAAAAGGCCACACAATAAAGCTATTGTATTGCAAAAGATCTGTTTTGTCAATTCCAAATCTCTCTTCTTATGCAGTGGAAATGGCAATATGTTATAACACCTATTCTACTCTGAGCCCTGAGATTCTCACAAAAAAATCCTGCAGCAGTCAGAAACAGCACTTACAGCTCTCTAAGGAGTCTTCTCCTCTGATTTACAATGATAGACAGCTCTACTGCTGAACTTTCGTGTAAAATATGGAAGAGGAATTTCGTTTGTGTCTGTTCACATTTTCAGCTGGGAATTCATGAATAAGAAATGTGACAATTCATCCATATTCAGTATCATCTTTTCACCAAGCCACAGTATGCTGAAGCTGCACAGCAGCCCTTTTCTCTGTTAACAGCACCACGAGAAAGAAAGGAATAAACTTAACTTCTATACAATGACAAAGTGTCTGCAGATACACAGCCAACAAGCTCCCAGAAAAAAATTCAGATAAATCTTCAGAAGGATGATCAAAGGGCAGCTATTTCTTTAGGCTACCGCTAACGTGAAGAACGACTTCCATTGCCGTGGCTGAGATAACCATTCTTGAAGTGCAAAACAACCGTGACATGCTGTAAAGCATCACTGGAATCGTCACAGCAGGGACAGTGCACGCTCTGAGGGTCTGCATCTCACATCTGTGCTGCTGGAGAAGCACACGCAGATGGAGGTTTAACTTATATTGCCCTCACTACTGACACCACCATCAGCCTGGATTTGTTCACAAGGGGCCAACAGACGTCAAATCCTATGGGGTGTGGACTCACAGGACCTGTTCCTTACAGGAGTGCTCCTATCAGATGAGTGGATGCATACAGTCCAGTGCACTTCACCACTTTGAGCCATAAGCATAGAAAAGCTCACTAAAATCAGAACTGGAATACTCAGTGAGCGGGGCAAGATGCAGCTGGCTTTGTTCCATGGTGGACAGGCCAGCAGCCTCCCACATCACACATCTGTTCAGAACCTGACACAACATCTCTCAGCATAAGCTGTGTGAGCACTGAATAACAACTGGGTCAGCTGTAGGACAAAGATGGCTCCAGCCTAAAAATACACATGAACATAGCTGGGTGACTTAACGTCTGGTTTTTAAGCATCCAGCACTGGGGAGCACAAGGCTTTGAGGGGTATCACAGTTTTTCTTCATGGAGGAAGAGTAGGAGCCAGCTATGTAGCAATTCCCATCCAAACCCGATAAGAGAAGCGAGGGAAGCTATTTGCAAGAAATAAAAATAAGAAAATAATTGAGCTGCACCTACATAAGTGGTTACTGATGTTAAAATATATATATTTTGAATACATTTTAAAGAAAAAAAATATTTAAACTATCCATTTAAAAGATTACGTAAACAGAAGATTACTCCACAATTATCTCTGTAATCAGCCTCTTTTCTTACTAAATATTTATTTAGAGGAGGCTCTGAAGAAATGTTTGAGTTGGCTCCATGGCAAGCTCAGAATTACAGCTGCAGTGCTGAAGACTCACACACTCATCTTCACTCCCTTTTTCCCTAACACACATTTTGCACTTTTAAAGAAGTGAGACTACAAACAAGAGTTCCTGAAATAGGAACTCACTGCACACTGTACAGCAGGCAAGAAAAACCAACTCACTCCATACGCTTCCCAGTAACATCAGTGCTGCCACGTCTGAAACCCTCAGAACGAAGGCCCTCGTGGCCACGGCAGAACTCAGAGCCCAGGCCCCACAGCCCATCTCATGTACACCCTCTGCTTTGACTATCAGCCAGAGCTGCTTAATGCCAACTAAAATGAGGTCACTCTCATGCAAACATCATACAAACAGATGAGCAACTCCATTCTACCAAACAACCAGCTATTTTTCACTAACTCGCACAGTTCCAAACCAGTGACCTGTGAGTCTAAATCTATATCATACGTTACCCATTCCCTCAGATATTCAGCCAACCTGAAACTTTCCTTTTAATCTTGATGTTAAAACAAATCACAGGGTTTGTACCAAGATAAATATAGTGCTCACTGTAATACAGATCAATGGTTAGATGTGGTCTTTCCAGATCATGCCACTACAAGTACAGCTTAGTCATTAGACTTGAATGGATCAATAATTTCTTGTATTTGCTAAGTTTATGGGCTGAATTTTAAAGTAAGTCTGGACATCAAAAATCAATACATAAAAAAAAAAAACCATGTATTTATCTATATATACTTTATGCTCCCAGGCTTCATAGAACTGGGCCTAACTAAGAGGAAGACCTTTTTTGTTCTAAAAGCAGTACATCAGGGATGGGAAACATGGCCACATTTCCTTCCAGAGTTACCTTCAAGCAAGCCCATTAAGTGTAGAATGTCATATACAGCTTCCTTTAATTCTCATAATCATACCATTAGATAAAAGTAACTGTTTTAATGAATCACCATTCCAGGCTCATACAGCTTCGGCATTAGCATGCACTGAAACCAAGGCTTCATTTGCCACAAACAAGTGCTGAACAAAGTCATTATGAGATGGAAATGAATGGTTAGCTCTGAAAAATTTATTTCCTAGACATACATAAATTAGTTCATCAGCATGTTAGCATCAAAAATTCTGCTAATGCAAATGAATTGCACCTTTACATTCCATTGCAGAACCAACTGTAAAGCAACTGGGTACCAAAACAGAGCTAAGAATTAGAATGAAAGTAAACCCAGCTTGTGTATGAATGCACCATGGCTGCAGAACAAACCATTTTTGTCTTTTACTGTAAATCCCACCATGAAGAGGATGGTAACAGTCATATTTTATTCTTCTTGTAAGGCAGCTTCACTATTGCTCTCCTATTGCACTTTATGAGCACTCTGACAGCAAGTTACACTGATAACTGAGCTGCAGCACAGAAAACACACTTAGAACTGAAAATGTAATAAAGGGATTAAGTGTGGAGAAAAGATCACGGGAAGGAACTTGGACAGGCAACAGCTCTGACAGCACTTACTGAATATGAAATGCTAAGAGACCACATATGAGAAGGAAATACCCAACCAGAACAAGCAAATCTAAGAAAGGGCAGGAACAAACTAAAAGCTTCGCTAACTATTAAGATCCAAGAAAGATGGAGAAAACTCTACAGATCTCAAATCCCAATCCTGCACGTGATGTCCTGTGTGTGTGCTCTATATTAAGGCAAAAGAAAAAGAGAGATGAAGGATGAAAGACAAGAGAGAAGAAATTAGTTAGCTAATATTCTCTCTGTTCTACATGACAACTCGGCTGGCTTTCAGAACCACCTGGAATGCCATCCAGCCTTCCCTTTTGCTACCCAACTGCCATTCTGGGAGCGTCATCTACATAAAGAGCTGCCAATAAGCTCAGATCTTACTATTAACCTTCCAATTAAATAATCCCTTCTAATTAATTGTGTAGTTGTCTAATTGTGTAAAGAGTTAGGACTAATAAGCAAGACTTTAAATTCCCAAAACTAAATAAGTTTTGTAATAATTTGTTCTAAATCACTGCAGTCTGAATCAAAATAAAAGTGTCCTGGCTGCTGAGCTGAACTGAGCTGCCACAGGAACCACATCCCAGACTACACAAGTTGTTCCCCAGATCTGACAGCCTGACTTACTAAATCAGACATTTAATTAAATTGGTCCCAATCCTTCCAATGCAACAAGCAAAATGAGTCCCATCAGACTAGAATCATACCTCTGATAGATCTCTGTTCTACAGAATGAAGAACACAGCAGACTATTTGTCTTGTATATGAGAAAGAAGACACCTTTCTGATAACACTTGTTAAAGTTTATATGTTGGAGTCTGAAGCCTGGGAGTATGGCTGGGTCTGTCTGAGCACAGCGGTATTCCCAGGACTGTGCTATTCCACTTTAAAATGGCAGAGATCACAACTTGCCTCCTTAGTTACCGTGACTTCTACTCAGAAAGTATGAAATGCAAATCTCCCAGCAAGACATGGATTCAACATTCCTCTGAGGCAATGATCAGAGAGCACCTTAAACAGGCCCTTCAGAAATAGCACAGTTCCACAGTTGCAGTTTATCTGTGCAACTATTACAGGGTACCATTGTTTGTGCTCTCACACAGAAATGGAAGGATTACGCCATCGTCAGTTAGTAATGATCATTTTAGCCTGAAAAAGTCATCAGTAAACATCAAAAAATAACACAAATATACTAAAAAGAAGAAATCTCCTAAGCTTGAAATGTACTTTGCCTGTCCCATTGGGATAAGGAGCTCCTGGCTGTCTGTAGGCGTTCTCTCTCGCTGCCTTCCAGCAGCTTCCCTCCTCGCTTTAATCTCTCAGAGCAAAGGGAAGGAGAAGCAAAGCAAAATTTACCTCTCCGTATACCAACGCCCAGGTAACACGCTGTCATTTAGACAAACAGCTGACCTCAGCATTTAGTGGGACATTTATTTTCACTCTGAAGTACAGAAAAACGTAAAGCCACCTCTGCTTTTATTGCATGTGAAGCACTGCTGGGTAAGAAATTCAGCTAGTCCCTGGAGGCACCTCAATCTGTAGCAAGAGGAGTGCCTTAGAACAGAGCAGCGGCCGCACTAGAAGCTGTTGTAACCATTCAGAACAGAGTAAAGAAAGGCGGAAACTGCAGTGAGGAGGAACCCTGATGCTCACCTGCTGCAAATCATTCCTACCAGCAGATTCTAAATATGTTTTCTGGATAGAACAGAAGCTGCTCAGAGCTCATCTTCAAACTACAGAGAAACGCTGAATAAGGCCTTCTGCACAGACTGCTCCCGACAGCAGAACCCAGAGCTCAGGAGGGAGAACTCGGCAGTGCGGCTCACTTGGCAGGCGCTGCAGCTTCAACCAGGCTCAGTACAGGACATTCTTACTTCATCTCTTGGTATCTTTATAAAGATGACTTTTCCATTTCTCAAAGTGCATTCCAGCACACACATCTGGCAGCGCACTGCAGTGTGAACAGCATTTACTAGCTCTCAGTGCATATGTTATGCATCCAATGACATCATGCACTCTTCAGTTTGCCAAAGCTCAGCCTCTACTGTACAGACCACCAAAACAGAGCCCCAGAATGCCCACAGGGAAAATGGACTGACTTTCCACCCCAAAGGTTCTCCCCTTGCAAAACCGTATTTAATGCTTTATTGGCTGCAGTGTTCTCTCCTACTCATACCCATTCTCTCTCTCATCTATGCTTTCTAATCATTCCTAACTTGCATTTATTATATCCTGTCTGTAAACATTTTCTCTTTGCAGAAGGCCGTAATTTCTGCGAACGCAACATGCTTTTCCTTTTACTCAGTGTGTTTTTAACTCTTCATCTACCTGAAAGCTGGAAAATCTGCAGCCATGGCTGTTCTTCACTGCTATGGGTAACAGCAGGCGATGCAGTACAGATTTACTGCTCTCTGAAGACGAGACCAATGGCTCCTCTTGCAGCAATACTCAGCACTTAGCACTGCCTCAGAAGTGAGAGCCCACCTAAATGTCTTTACCTTGTAGAGCAGATAAAAAGTAAAACAATTCTGTTCTCTGAATATGTCTGTGTTTGCTCATACATAAATCTCTCAAACCCTTTTAAAGAAAAGGAGATGACGTTCCAACACCAAAGGCCCTCACGAGCCCAAGATGTACAAACACACCCATATGATGTCAGGAGCCTGAAGACGAGAACTGCTGCAGAGTGAGTCTGCCCACCTCATACCTCAGCTCTGACATCAAGATGCTTACAAATCAAAGCAAGCACAAAGCAGTGTTTTCCAACACACTCATCCAGACCCCAGCAACAAAATTTTTGAGGCTTCCTAAAATGCATTTGGAAGGTTACGTATTGTGTTCCTTAATGGTCCTCTCACCTCTGAATTTAGCAAATTAATAGTGGAGCCCAACTACTCCTACAGGCTTCTACAATATCCCAGGTTAGCAAGCATGTCCCACCACATAATTAAAGTGTGTGAAAAAAGCACCTTATTTATCACACAGGACATGAAAGGTAATTACAGCACTGATATCCAGTCACTACCTCAGTTATTACGTTTTATTTTTAAGCCATAACACAGGTCAAGGGTTGACTGAATTTGAAGGATTCAGAACATGTTGAAAAAGTTTCAAGCCCAGTAAACAGTTCATCACAACCAGAAGCAGAGAAGCAACTGGTAATTACCTTGCTAGGAGGAAGATATTAGCAGCACCTTACACTGGAAAATACCTGTTTTCCTACTTGGTTTCCTGCAGCATTTCCATTACGTTTGAAGAGTTACCTGAACAATAACACATCCTCCAGACTCACAGTACAAGTCAGCATATCACCTACTGTGTAAAGAGTACATATATGAGCGTGCAGAAATTGCATGCAACGATTACTTGGGAGGTTTGTACTTTGCTGTCATAATCCGTGAGATCAAGATCAAAGACTTGTAAACCCAGTATCCACCGCTTGCATTCCTGTTTTACCTCACATAATTTCTGCACACATTAAGGACAAAATATATACATGTTCACACAGACACCTGTGCATACACACATTTCCTCAACCTATTCCAATCCTGTTGCGAAAAAAAAAGAGGAAAAGCACATATCAAAAGACAACTGAAATCATAATGCAATTCCATACAGCTGCCTGTAAGCCTTAAGCAAGAGCACACAGGCAAACCAGCACGAATCATCAGGATGCTGCCTTGTCCCTCAGGCGCTCATTTCCTATGTCAGAAACAGACTGTGCACGAGCCCTGACCTCAGTCAAAGGAGGAGGAGGAGAAGAAATCCCATCACTAGATCGAGGAAATGAGTTTGGCCTTTCAAGTCTGTTAGAGCTCTCAGACTGACACACGGAAGTCAACAGTCCTCACGGTCTAGACTGTTGTGAAAAGAAGACAGCAGCTATAGGAAATTGAGGAAACTTTGGTACTGGTTCTAATAAAGCACGTGAACAAAGCTAACGTACTGTCCTTTGAGACCAAAGGACAATAAGCAGCCAGGGATCACTTGCCTGAATGTCAAGTTCTCAAGTGCTACGAAAGCAGAAAGCTGTAGCATTTCCAATGCTCAAGCAAGGGATGCTAACAGGGGCTTTACTCCCTGCAGGACACAGAGCTGCCAGGGTAGCAACACAGGCGCTACCAACCACCTCTGCTTTACTGCTGTATCTTCCACCTCTAACAGAGATGGAAAACACAGCTTCCAGGTCTGATTCCACACAAACAGGCTTAATTGCCAGTTCTAAAGCTATTCAAAAGGTAGAGAAAAATTGCAACAGACTCAAGTTTCAAAACAAAGAACTCAGATTCCCTCTCGTGCAAAACAGTTTAACGTGCAACATAGCCAACTCTTCAGTCAGGGGTCACTCAGAGGTTACCCACAGAAACACGGCAATAACTAGGACCTAGATGTATCACAAACTAATAAGCATGTTGGCTCAAAGCAACAGCAGTCCATAAATCCATCCTTCCCAAGATACTCCTTGCATTTCTAGATACAGTGATTCTGTTGAAATCTCCTCTGCTGGCCACCGAAGTGTTTCCAGATATCAGTCTGATGTTCAGAAAATCTAGTAGAAAACTGAAGGCGTTTGATGATTTCAAGTCAAAAGGCTTTTTCTAAATGAAAACACAATTCTTTTCCTACCTCCTACCTAAGTATAAGGCTACCAAACTTCAATTGCTGCATCGGGCATCAGCTAATTGTTACTGACACTTACTTCAGAATTCACTTAGCAAGATGAACTATAAAAACACAGTTAATGCCAACAAGTCTGAGGTAGAATAGGCAAAGAACTCATTTAAGAGCACTGTCAAGTCGGGGGGGGTGGTTCCAGATCAGTTGGGTTTAATGAACTCCATTAAGTGATAGCCAGACAACAGATATGCAGCCTAAGAGAACCTGCAGGTTTATAGAAATGACATGACAAGCTTGACCAGTAGCCAAGGGGTTTTTGTTATCCAGAACAAATCTCAAACTAAACTAACAGACACCAGAAGAAATCACCCATACACCCCTCCACCACTATAGCCAGTACATTGAATACAAAGACCTCAGTCAAAGCCCCCATCAAGCAACAAAATTACAACATTTTGATGCTGGAATCTCCTACAGATCTCAGGCAGAGTACCTTGTTCCAACTACTGAGCTCCTCATGCAGAAGCAAAGTATCTACATGACACATTTGCTTTTGGTGCTGTATGTTACAGTAAGCGTGTAGCACAGACGAGACGTGCACAAGGACTGGGTTCTGCAGTGGTGTGAACAACAGAAATTTCCTAATTGCCTCCCAATGGTTTCCAGTTTTTAAAATGCCTGCAACATGTGGTAGAGGCCTCTTTGCTATTAAACTCCTTATGCGTGCAGTAAAGGCACTGCTGGAGCATAAATAGTTCTCACATGGTTATTTCTGATAGAGGCCTATCTACACCACTTTTTATTATTGAAAACTACTCCTATACCTTACTGAGGCTTCTCAGCATCTCCCCCAGAGCTGCAAACCACACTGGCTCCACCCCGAAATCCTTCAATTTGTAACATACCTAAAAAGCAAATGGTATTTTTATTATATTTTATTACATTTTTATTATTATTTTGAGCAGAAGGATTAAAAAAATAAGGCAAATTCTGTCAGGGAAGTGACTGGGAGGGCGCTTTGGTTTTAAAAGCCAATTGTTTGGAGGTATTTTCTCAACTTCTTAACTATAAATTTAGCTTTCTCCAGTCACTAGAGAAATATTCATATCCTGCAATTGTCTGCAAGTAAAATAAAAACCTGTTAGATATTGTTCAAATGTTTTGGCTGTTGGGAAAAACTCCAAGATTAACAATTTGTTGCATCTGGTTCCTGCATAATGCCTGTGATAAAGTGCTTGTGCTTCCTGATAGCAAAGAGTTTGTGGTTTTCCATCCTTATCATTGCCACCTGATTAAAAGATAGAAGATGAAGTTCCCACACAGCCCTAATACCTCACCTATACAGTGAGCTTCTCAAACACACCCTCAGACTGACCCTGCAGGCTGCACAACATTTCAAGTGGGCTGTCAGTTCACTTCCACAGTGTCTCACGGAAGAAGAGCCGGGGCCTAAGACATACAGTGGTCCCACTTGTGATTTGCTCTCCATCCAGTTGAGTGCAGCTGGGGCTGCACTCAGGCACTGAGGAACTGGGGTGTTCAGCAAAGGGAAAGAACTAGGTAGCAAAGTTACTGCATGCACCATTAGGGTTTTTGGATTCTGTACCAATAAGTACACGTTCTCTTAAGCACCTGAAGCAAAATCTAAACATCATCTTCTAGTGTGATAACATGCAAAAACTTCAGCAGAACAAGAACCCAAATGCCTACAGAGGCCTCAGTGCGTAGGTCAGCGAGCCCACTGCCTTACCTCACTGGAAAAGCTGCCTTCATTTCTCAGGTCAATAGAACACACATTTGTGACCTGCCATACACAAGTTGCTTCCTGTTCTATGGTGTGATTTCATAAAACATGAATTCACAGAAGTTACAGGAAATTTTTAATTGCTGAAATGCAGATAGTTATTTTATACAAATATTAAATTTTCCTATTTTATTAAGCACCAAAACCAACACCATAAGCAGAATACATAAAAATGCTTTTAAATATCTGTAGCTCCAGAAATGATTAATCACTTTAATTAATAGCTTAGAGCATTCTGAAGAGCGATTTCTATTGTTGGCACTTCAGAGAGGTGGTTATTTTTTTTTTTGATGGGTCTAGTTTATGTGATGAGACAGGAGGAACAAAAAGAGAAACATATAGGAGGAGAAACCGTGTAGGAGTGTAAGAGACAATGGATGTGTCTGAGCCAAAGCTGGCTTGCTGCTTTGGATCATTAACTAATAGCTCCGATTCTTACTGCTCCTCTCCAGACAGACCTGAGTCAGTACCATTCCTCAAAGCACCTCAGGTGTGAGACAAAGCTGAACAAGCGCGGGAGTGAACGGAATCACACACACAGCTGATTGCTTTTTTATTCTTCAGAAAATTAATTTAGATCTCTAACAAGCTGTGTTTACTGTACATGCTCCTCTCACTCACATTCACTTTCCTGCTGCATTCTCTGCCATGTTACAGCTTTCCAAACTCTTAATGATCACACGCTGCAATACCAAGCGTTTCCTTCTGTGATTAAGCGCACAAATTTTTCTGCCCTCTGAGGTTCGGTGCTATAGCTGTCCTTTGTTTCAAAACAGCCACAGACCCCATTATTTCCAGGCACATTTCTGTACTGCAACCAAATCCAAGAAGCTGACATTTTTTATTTAGTACTCCTGTGCCACGATCATGAAAAATTTACTCCCTGAAACACAGTTGCATGCATTTCATATCTGCTGCACTCGTGATAAAATGTAATTTCCTTGAATGGGCTGGTAACAAAGGTAATAGTGACACATATCAACATAAAATAAATACCAGCATGTGGCACATCCCGACTCTCTGGAGCCAAACTACTGCACTACCTTCCTAGCGAAGATGTGAACCAGCCAGAGCCGACACGCATCTCCAAAGGCAAGGGAGAGGATTCAGGGAAAACGCCATTCAGGGAAACCGCAGTTAGCAACACAAGCTTCCAAGGGCAGCATGGCTCACTGCTGGAGAACCACCAGAGGCAAAAAAAGGATGCCCAAGCAGTGAAATATTAAAGATGATCAAGAAGCTTATGTGCATTGTTGTGTGCCAGATGAAGAACGCTAAAGGTTTCATTCATGAACTGTCTTGTGACAACACGAAGGAACAATGATATAGTGCTTCATACTTTCTATTCCAGTTGCCAGAAAATTAGATGTTATTCTATTTTTTATTATTATTCTTGCCTTGAATGGAACTGTCTTCTACAAGGTGCAGCAGTGCTTAAGGCACGCGTTTACACTTATCTTCATATCTTATTTTTTGTTAAAAGCTATCTGATCTTAAGCCCTAGAAACCTGCAACCCAAGAAAGTTAAAATATACAGAGCTAATTTCCCACTGTTTTCAAGCTCATTATTTCACAGCCCTGAAATACAAATTCCACACTGCAAGTGACCAGTTCAAGCCATCTGAAATCTTGGCGTGAATACAACATCTGATTTTAGAAATTCACAGGCTGAATACACAGTGAGACTAATGAGTTTTAGATCCTATTCTCAGGCCTGCCAGAAGCCAGCTGGATGGCCTACAGCAAATCTCTGTCTCTCCAACCATAAAATGTGAGCAGTGATGCCAGTGTTTTAAAATGCCCTTGATTTTTCCTAACAAAACTTTGTCACTAACAACTTCAGGTTATGGCAAGCTCTCTCTTCAGAGCTCACTAAGCACGCACTGACTACACACAGTTAGTTCTGTTGTTTTCCAGGTCCTAAATATCTAGCTAAAGAAAAAACAGAAGAGAAATTGTGGAGAATTCCTGTTCTGAAGCACTCCAGAAGCCCAGTGAGCGACGCAGGCAGAACCCTGCTGAGAGGCCATCCAATTCACAGGGGAGCTGTCCAGCAAATCACAATCTGAAACTCACCATGATAACAGCAATAAAACCAATTCAAGGTATTTTTTTCCACGCAACACTTAGGAAAAGTGTTAAACTCTTACGGTTCCATGGAACAAATGGATTCATGAATAATTAACTTCTTGAAGAGAAGTCCATCATGGATAACAAAAACACAACAGCTCAAATGAAACCTTCAGGTCAGAAGGTTCATGAATCTCTTCGACAGCGTACAGGAAGAAATGCTTGCCAGGGAAAGGCTCATCCAGCACATCCTGTTTCCTTCAACACCTCATAGCAGGCATCATTTAAACTTGATACTCCAACTCCATTACGTAGACCTTCAGTCTGATCCCACGTGGCAGCTCTGACAGAAGAGCTGACATTCACCATCTATCAGCTTTACCCAAAGGGAACAGCAGATTCAAAGAGACAAAAGCAGGCTTATTCCATCCTTCCCTGACCACCCTCAACAGTTCTCCTTCAAAAGCTGCTCTTGTTATTACCAGTATTTATTCTTTTCTGAAGAGAATAAAAATAAAAGATGACAAAATGAATCCTGTAAGAGGAGCTTAGATCAAACTGATGTTAGCATTGGCAGTCATACTTCCCATGTTCTCAGCAGGGTTTTAAAAGTACCTCTCAGAGATCTGCCTAGTTTTGCTATGATCATAGAAAGGCCTACTGTCTTCAGTTAGAATAATCATGAAGGACTGCTTTTGAAGCAGACGAGCACTGCATGTGCTATGAAAGCAAAATCCATCATGTTTGTCTTCTACTTTGTTTTATGACCTCATTTTAAGAGAGAAAGAAACAGTGTAAGTTTAGCTACACATCAAAAGGCAGCACAAGCAAGGTCAGCAACAAAAGGTAGGAGTATTCAGAACTTGAGATGTTCTGGGCACTTAATGCCAAGCAACAATTTTAAGCCAAATGATAAGGCTATAAACACTCATTGCAGAGATATTAAGTTCAGCTGAAATGTGCACAAACAAAATTATTGGAATACACAGCAGAACAAGAGACAAAAGAATAACACAGAAGTAATGGAAACTAGCGTTCTTTATTACTCTTCGCAGTCACACTGACCACAAGGTCTGTACTCCAATGGAACACAGCACAGATCAGCCCAAGACTCCGTACTCTAACAACACCAGGATTAACAACCACCTTGCAGCACATTGCATACGCCATTCCTTCTCCAAAACTGGACGTGCATTTCAAATGAACATAGAAATGAGTCAACAGAAAGCAGTTTTGCCTAAGGATCATTGAAAACGAAGCAAGAGATTGAAGCAAGGAAACACCCCATAACAACTATTGACTCCTAAGGCATACCAAAGATCTGCCCAAAGACTTTTTCATTGCTGCCAGTTGAAATGAACCAAAGACACAGAGACCAGACAACAAGCATCCTTTACCCTCCCCTTTCACACAAAAGCACTCACAGACAGACAATCTGGACACACGTGTTTAATGCCTGCAAGCTTGCGGGTTTAAAGAAGAATTACACTGCCTAAATCTTCTGTATAATACTCCACATTCCCCTTCTGTCGTTATTTTTTGCATTTTGTTTGTGAAGGAAAAAAGCCTGCAAACAGACAGCAGGGACTAAAACACAAGCTGTATAACCCACGGCAAAGAAAGGAAATCTCCTTTTTCACTCTGAATGATGGAAGATTATGAATTATTTAATGCAGTGTTTCAGGAAGGTTCCTTTCCACCTCCCATATGAGATGAGGTTCAGTTAACAAAGGTTTCAAAGAACATTCTCTCTCTGTTAGCATCCAGGATTACTGGGCTTTACTAGCTATATCAAACAAAACATAAAATAAATGCTACAGGCCCATCAAGTACATTAACCATGACTCTTACTTATGCCCAGTGCTCAAGCATAAGAAAATCCATCAAACACTCAGTGCAACGAGGATATTTTTATATACTGGAACACTAACAGAAAGGATGCTTTTCTTTTACATTTTGTTACACATCAACATTCAAGTTCTCTAATAGTTTTTTTTAAGCTGGACCCAAGACAACAGCTTTAGAATGAGAAAAGCAATACAGGAATTTGCATACCACTGCCAACTTCTGGAAAAGCCATAAGAAATTATAAAAATAACTGTACTGCACAGCTTTCAAATCTTGTATTTCATGTTTAGGGTCTTACAGTAGTTCTCTCATAACTTTTAGGGATTCAGTTGACTTCAGGAGGCAAACTTGGCATTCAAGAGTGAAGGGAAAGAAGATAAGAGTTCAAAACTAACTTAAATCCGGACAACAAAACCAATCTGGAATATACATTAACTATATGACAGAAAGCAAAGTATTGCTCAATTTTGTTTATTTACTTATCTAACTCCAGGGGTAAATTCTCTACTGGTGGATAATAGCCAAACGCTTAGTAATTTATTTGAAGCAAAGGAGAATTGAAGCAAAGGAGAAGACATGCACAAAGACATCCGCAGCCAGAGGAAGATTCGACCTGCTTTGTATAAAAGTTCATACTAGGGACTGAGACCTGAGTGCTCTCGGGGTTGGGGTGGCGGAAGCAGTCATTTTGAGAGAACAAATGTATTTACAGAGATAATAAGAATTGATACAAAACTCTCTTCCGTAATTCATTTGAACCATCATGTGCTTTTGAGTCAGACAGTGCCTAAGCTTAATGCAGCAGTTATCCCTGTGCTGCCTTCCCTACCTTTGTGTTATCACAAACACAGCAAACCCTACTTAGCTACAGGGAAGCAAGACAGCAGGAATAGTTTCCTGAACAAAACCCTGGTGTGCTGAAAGGCCAGCAAGTCAAAATCGTTAGACCACACAATGCCTTCAGCTGTTCAGTAGTTCTCAGCAAGCCTCATTGCCAATTATTTGGGTTTTCTTGATCCTGGCTCAGAGCACCACGCTGCACACACTGTATGTATACTCAGTGCTTCCTTCTGACTCACCAGGCAAGATGATTTCCTGCTTTCTCAATTTTTAGGGTTTTCTCTTGGCTACTTATTTCCCCAAATTCTCCATTTCATTTAATTTCCTCAGAGAGTGGTCGGGGTTAGCAGGTCTGTGATGAGGACTCCACAATGTCAAGACATGCCATGATGCAATCAGACTGTAAACCCTAACAAAAAATGCAGGTTTCCAAGGCTATTCCCGCCTATTTCAGAAGTACCCAGACTGAGCACCCTCCTGTTCTTTGCTGCCAGACAACCACCTATCAGCAGCTCTCAAAAAATAAGAATTCACACTGCAGTCCTTTTCATCCAGTCTCTAAAAGAGACTTCCTAGTGCTGCTTAAATCCTTTCTGATGGTCACAGCTACATCACAGATCCAGAGAGTCACCAGAAATGCAGGATGCCAGCCTGCAAAAACACATCCAGCCACCACATGAAAATAAAAAACCGAGGTGCAGCTTTCTGTGCCTTGATTAATCATAGTAGGAAACAGACTAAATACAGGAAAAAGTAGCAGTAAGTTATAATAAGAGGGCCTAAGGACACCACAAAGAAAAATAAGTGTGTACACCTAAGTAAATTTTAAAGAAAACCATTCTGGAAAGCAAGCATAAGACATGGGTGTCTACCACTCCTCATGCATTACTGTCACATGGTACAACTCCAGGAAGACCAGTTTCCCAGGACGTGCACAGTGGCCACATCCAGACCCAAGTCAAGGAAAAATGAAGAGCTTTATGAATAGCACACATTTCGGAAAATATCTTAGAAACGTCTAAAAATGTGAATATCTGTTCCCAAGTTAGAGCCTAGAGGCACTACTACGTGTGCAAGGAGCGCCCTCTCACGTGTGCTTTGTTCACTGCAGCTCTTCACAGCTCTCCGACTCGCAGGCTATGGATGACCATCACCACAACATTTCTAAAGCAATTAATCCCCAGGGTGAGGAAAATCACTGCATCTACACTGAGAAAAAATAGGAATAATTGTCTCATCTCTAAGAATAAACTGAACAAACAAACCACTGGAAAGCTGACAGAAAAGTCACGGGGCACTTCCCCAGGGTGAAGGTTTTAGTCTAAAAGTTCAGGGTACCAAATCCATACTATGTAAGCAGATGAAGACAATCCAAATTTCTTAAAATGACACCCAGTGGCTCTAAGTCTGACTCTCAGTGAACAAGTAACAAGATACTTATTCCTCAGCTCTTCTTGCTATATGTTCTTCCCAGAAAGACAACTGTGAGATGACACTTGGCAATTATTTGTTTGTTTTTGCAATTTATATAATCACAGTGAGGGGGGCTGTTGTTGTTTCCCCCCCTCACTATGTTGTATTACTGCTGTTCTATGATTAAGAATTTAGGGAAGGGGAAACATAAGCAGCATATCTGCACTACAGTTTTCCCCTAGCAATACCATAATGTCTCTGCACCAGAAGTGAAGGATAACAGAATAATTCCACTGGACTGAATTGTAAGAAAAATGTAACTCCATAAAGCTGTCAAACTACTACACGATACTCATTATTAAAGTATCTTATTAGGAAAAAAAAATTGATGCAGAGAAGGACAATGCAGTGACCAGAACACAGGCTATACTAAATATATTTCATAGACCCCCCACCTGACATCTAAAAGATTGCTTAAAGCATGTCTATTTGTCCTAGGTCCAGAGCCCAGGGCAATACAGCCACATCCACGTGACCTAAAGCTGAAGGGCAGATATTTCAGTGTGGGTGACAGGAGTGCAGTCATGCAACTATCACTGCCTTCAGATCCGTGCCAGCACGTTATGTGGATGCAACAGGGCTTGGCTCTATCACAAGGGTGATAAACAACAGAACAGATACATTCTTTGCCTCTCCACTTCCAGTTGGTAAAATAAGAACTACCCTGCCTACCTCATAGACAGTAAGAACATTAAGTGTTATATAAAATGCCAGAAAAAGTACACATCCTATTATAAAGGGTACACAAACTTGCCATGTATTCAAGAGGATCACCAAGAAGCAGCACTAAGAATGGGAGGAATGGGAGCGGAGAAAGGTGAGATAACTGCAGCTCCTTAATAAAAACCATGCTCTACTAATTTAGACATATATCCCAACAAGGACATCAAGTTAAAAAACCCACAAGTACAAATAATTAATGTAATTAGCAAAGAAATGGATCGCTCAAAAAGGGGAAAGGGAAAAGGATGGGAAGAAGGCACTACGTACAGCAACAACAACAAAAAACCTTAACAAGTCAATCTACATAAAGTATTTAAGATAAGAACATATGTGGAATGCTGTGACCAATTCTGGGTACAAGAAAGAGAGACAAACAGAACCAAATCTAGCAAAAAGGCCTCAAAGATGTCGGAGGGACTGGCCTCCTGGTCATACAAGCAGAGGCTGATTCCTTCCGTTGTTAAACCTAGAGATGGCACAGCAGAAGACTGAACCTTACTAATGTGTATGAACACCCAACAACAAAGAAATGGAAGCAGGCTCTTCTCAGTGGTACCCAGCAAATGGACCAGATGCAACAGGTACAAACTCCAACATAAGAAACTCTACTTAAATATAAGACAATTTTTTTGCGTGTGAAGGTGGTCAAACACTGGAACAGGCTGCCCAGGCAAGCTGCAGAGACACCATCCTTGGAGATGCTCAGAACCCAAGAGGGCAACGTCCTGGACAATGCACTCCAGCTGGACCTGCCTTCAAGCAGCAGGGGCAGGACTAGATGACCTGCCGAGGCCCCTTCCAGCTTCAACTCTGCTGTGATTCTGTGACATAGACAGACAACAACAAACGCACGAGTCTCAGGATAACATAACACACCAAGTCCTAAAGCCAAAAAAATCTGCTCAACAGTTTTATGCTTGAAAAACTGGAATGCATCTTTCTGTAAATTAAGGACAGATTGTAAGCAGGAGAACAGGACTGGAAAGTTCCTTGCTCATCAAATTAAAAACAAGAGGCCTATTCATGAGAAACATTATGTGGTCAAGTCACATTCTTTTCTCAGAAGTTCTACACACAAGGGAGGATGGGCATTTTACTTGCAATTCTTGGAGAAAAAATTTAGGTTGTTATGGATCACTACAGCACATGTGGATAAGTTTCTAAAGATAGGCAAGCAGTCAGAAGCACAAGAGGATGAGCAAATGCCCCTTTGCTTTTTTAACAGGTCTGATCACATGATTAACAGCTGGGGTGAATTAAGAAAATACCCATGCAAGCTATTTCACTGAATTCCCTCACAGTTACACGACAACATCTAAAACCCTCCTGGAATTTCATACCCAAAGGCCTCATGGCTCAAAATCCCCTCCTCTCTCTGTTCTGCCTTTCAGATTTCTTCATCAACTGCATAGACAAAGCCACGTTTCTAAACAAAGCAGAGGAAATGGACAAAGATCAGTAAGAAACTTGCACTGATGTAAAATGGGAGTCATTCATTCTAGTTACTTTTAGTTTACACATGCGTAGAGCATTCCTTTTGCATCAGCTAAACTCTTCAGAGTTTTCACCTTTTCTCTAAAAGGTGTAGCAGCTGAAAACCAGTCTGACATGGAAAAAATGCCACTGTTTGGAGAAACAACATTCTGACCCAGCCTGCAGCTTAAATAGCTGCGTATCATTGCAGACCATTGCTAATACCTGGCTTATCAGACCTGCTAGCTAACCTGGCCCCCTCTCATTAAGCAACCCATCGTGCTCCCCATGGAACACCAGCACTCAAACACCACTATCTAGGGCTTCAGACAGCACAGCATTACAAACCATTCAGTCTGCATCCCTCTGCTCACACAAAGAAATAAAAACATTCCTCTTTGTAGTTCCTGCCTGGACATCAGACTTCGGCTGTGAACATCCTTGTAGCCAAATGCATTCAAGTCTGACAAATCATTTCATCCCTGTTAGCAAACAGCTTTTCTGATAGGATATCAAGGCCATAAATCAGTACAAGAAAACAGTTAATTATTCTCACCCAAATACTGTCTGCTCTTTCCCACAGACCAAATCTTTGATAACAAGAGGTTGGGTACTCTGAAATAGAATTCCAGACAGCCCAAATTTGCACCTTAATTGCTGGTTATCACTCAAGAGCAGAGATTTTCCCCTCGGAGTACCTGAGGACAGGGTTGGAAGCACTGCCTCAGTGTTTGAATTTGAACAGTACAAAACATTTACCAAGCACCTCAAAGCCATATAGAAGCTAACCATGACTAAGAAAGGAAGACAAACACAGCTAATACAAGCTATAAAAGGCAGCAAAATTGCATGGTTAGGCATTAGAACTAAGGAAATCCAATGCATTTTCTAGCTTGTTCAACATTCAATTAACTTTTTTTTTTTGGTACAATGTTCAGAAAGAGTTTGGGTTTTCCATTTCTGTTGTTTGTATACTAAAATAAACCAAGCTGTTGTCAAGGCCCTGCTCAAACCACTTCCACTTCTGAAAGGACTTGCTTCCCCTCGCAGTCGAAGTGATTACCAGCTCTGCCCTCAGGCTGTAGTTCCCTAGTTAGATAACGCTTTGTTCCCCTGCTGGGAAGGCTGTTACCTCACAGCCATGAGCTCATCACACTGGGACCAGCTATTTCTCCCTATGTGAGGCATGAATTTGCAACAGTTACTGAAACCTACACTTTAACACAGAATTAGACCCAAATTTAAACCATTTAAGCCACGGTATATTTTTCCAGTAATTTGAGGACAAAAACCAAACAAAACCTACATCCAAAACATCAGCAAGAAGCAAGAGACCGTTCAAACGTCAGCCGTAGAACGTATCCCTCATATTTGCTCACCATGCCAAGGATTCTCCTCACAGCCACGCAGCCTGCACAACTGAACAGAACTTTGCTAGAGCCAGATCAACAGCAAAACAAAAAGAACTGCTTGGCAGGAAATCAAAAGAGCTAAATGAGCCTGATCTGATTTGCCCGTAGGGCATTCCCAAAATATAATTTAATTCCTGAGACACCCTTTTATCTCTGAACTTCTCAATGGCAGTTACACAAAATATTTTGAATAGCAGAACTGAAGAGCCATCCTGCCAAACAAACACTGCAAACGTGAGCTTCACGTGGTGGTGGAAAACACACCACAGCCACGTAATGAGAGCCGCAATGAGTGCCTCTGATCTGTAAGAGATCAGAGTATTTCTTGCTGTAATCATATACTCGTTACCCGTGCTTGGTTTAAAGCTGCAGCAGATAAGCAGATGTATTTGTATAAATATACTTGCTTACTAATAAACAACTAATGTTTAAAAGACCGATTTAAAGGGTGGGGGAGGCGAGCTCCGTTAAAAGACAGACTTTCAGGCACAGCTTTTTGTAATACAGCCTCTTTCATTTTCTATTAAGTTCAGAAGATGATTGTAATGGGAGTATATACCTCTAAGAGCTCATCTGGGCATGCAGCACGCAGGGTCCCAATGGTGCAGAACGACAGGAAGCAAAGTTACATCGCATTATAGAAACACTGCTCAGACTTCAGTGTTCCCAATGAATTCCTACTGCCATGACCTCACCAATAATACCTTGGGAGAACTGGGAGTGGGGAAGCATCAAAGCCTGAATTAACTCAGGGCCCTGAATGGAAATAAAAGCTGTATGAAAATCCAGAGCGATACACAACTGTGTTTGAAAGCAAGAACACACACCTTCCTGCTTCTGTGCTGTCTCATTTCACAGCTTTAGTTCGTAATACTTGTTGGTTTTTGTTTGCCATCCCCTCAAGTACGGCTCAGCTTAATGCACTGGCTTGATTACAGAGCGGGAATACATTTATTCCAAACACATGCAAGATCTCAGCTGTGATATTTTTAAAGCACAAAATGTATACCAAGATAAAGGATGATAAAGAAGCATACATCTACTAACAAATCTCAGAAAACCTGGATTCAAAAACCATTCATTTTTCTACTCCTAAGTAGAAAGTTCAGTATTTAGAACTCAGGTTTTTTCCAAAGAAATTGCAAGCCACATCTGTTAAGCTCCCTCTTCTGGCTAATCAGCATTATGGATTAGGTTTTCAGAGCATGAATTTCAATTTCCCCAGGTGCATTCTATCGATAAGATCCAAATAGATTTTTTAAGTAATTATAAAGGAGCTTTTGATATTGAAATATGCAACAAAAGCTTTCAACTTCAGACAGTGCCCTCCTGCTGCTCCCACTGACAAGCTGTACCCGAGAAGTCCAGCTACTGAGAAGGGACACCGCCACCAACTGAGCGCGGCTACCAACCCTCCACCACGACCTCTAAGAACCTTACAAGCACAACCATCTATTTTCTATATCTATACCCAATCCAACCTAAATTTGTGCTCAGAAAATACCTGTTAATAAATCCTGAAAGTACATTTTCCCTTTTTTTTAATCTGAGAGTTGTGTAATAAAAATACAAAAACACAGCTTAAAACAAACCGTGTTTAAATGAGGAAAACATGCCACACAGATTTAACTGCCTCCTTTCCAAGATCTCTCATCTCTGCTGTGACTTCCAAAGCACTTCAGTTGGGTAAGAACTGCTCTCAGTAATCAGAAACAGTTGAGGAAGCACACACCAATGCTACCTCCAGCGTTCCTGCTGTTACCATTGAAACACAGAGGAGTGGCATCTCACAAAGCAGTCTCAGAAGAGGAGCCGTATGCAGGAGAAAGAGAAGCCACCCCATTTATTTACCAGTAAAATAGAAAGAAGGACCAAAAACAAAAAAAAGAACCAAAAAACCAACAACCAAACAAGAAACCAACAACACAAAGCAACACACAGCTCGGGGGCCAGGAGCGTGCAACTGCACTCCGCTTCCTCTGACCAAAAGTTGTTTTCCACTTCAGCCAGAAAGCTCATTTATATTTCTGTTCTTTAACTAAATAAAAAAAGAAACAAAGACTCCTCTGTGATTTTTCCATAAAGGAAGGAGAGTTGCCCAAGAGCTCCAGCTACTGCAAACACCAAATCCCTCTCCTTTAGCAGCAGCTTCCAGTCTCCATTCCAGAGAAACACAAAAAAAAAAACCAACAAAAAAATATTAAAATATCTGTAAAATAAAAGTTCGTTTTAGAGAGATGCAGAACTCCAACAGACAAAGCGCCATCTCGTAGTGGTGAAGTAATCACAGTCCACTCGTGTTTATACTCTGCACTGTTTGTAACACTAAGACAACTGCCGCAGCTGCTGCGCTGCAAGCAGGCAGAACCGCTCTGCCTGGCTCAGGTAACAGCCCCAGAGATCAGCAGGGCTCAGCAGATAGCTGCGGCTTTCAGCATGAGCAGGGGAGCGCTTTTAACACAACATCCATCTGATCTTTCTAGACACTTCCCTTGTCCTCACTGGTATTTTATGGAAACGGAATTCCAACGAATATTCTTTAAACAGGAAACTCTCACCAACAGACTCAGTATTTCAGCTCTGAAGCTCTTTCCCTGGGCCATGCTCTTCTTTTTGTGACTGTGAGCAGGCAGAGCTTTGGGAAACACTTTCAATAGCATTTTTTAAAGCAGTTTTCTGGTCTTAATACACAAATAAACTTAGAGTGTAAAGTTACACTTTTGACTTCAAATATTCCACAGATGAGATCCAATTTTGAGCAAAAGATGGGGGAGGGGGGGAGGGGAAAAGGCACGTCAGTTTCTTCTCCTTCAGAAGGATCCATCAAATTAAAGTCCCTGCTGGATCCCCTCTCTCCTGGTGAGGGAACCACTGCAGGAAGCCCTGCCGAGCAGACAAGCTGTCACAGCATGTCCACGGCCAAAGGCTGAGACAAAAGTGATGCTGTGAACAGATTGTACTGATGAAAAGGTAACATTCTTCCTTTGTCTTTAAACACACTCATACCTTGAAAACCCTGTCATTCCTTCTGCGGCAGACATGTACCTCATTTAGGAAGGTGATGTCTCTGGAGCTGCAGAAACAGTAGAAGCTTTCACAGGACTGAATGCTCAAACCATACACGTTTATCTAGGAACAGTCCTAACTAGAATAACACCATTTTATAAAAACAGGGGAGAGGAAGCTAGATGATAAATCTGGTCTTAAATCGCATCGCTAACTAAAGTGACTGGTAAGACTATGCGAGCAATGGACAGGAAAAAGCAATCTGGAGTACATTCTATTAACATGGATTAGCATGTAAAGGGCAGGCCCTGAGCTAGCCAACAGTCAGAGTCATTGAAGCAATCAAAATCAGCCCGTGGGAAACAACCCCAGAAGGAACAGGTAATCAACACCAGCTACTCTTGACAAAACGTTTCCTTGCATGGTCAGACCTTGCCAAGTATGCTGAGGTGCACATTTCTTACAATCTTTATCCTTCACATACACAAAAACCCTTTGAACACTATTGTAAAGATCTTATTGCTCCATTATTACTAATGACCTCCATGCTACGTTGCAACAAAATGCTCCTGGATGCAACTTACAGCTAACTGTTAAAAGATGCCTGGCCTTCACAACTCAGAAGCGATGCTGGTTTAATGTAGTAAGACAGTATTGCACCTCACACAAAGAAGTTTAATACCCAGCAGGAAATTCAAGTTAAACAACTTTTGAACACAAGAAGATTATTATCTAGAGCTGTTAGTAAAAGCAGATGTTAACTCAGAAATATTTGCAGTTGTCTACGTTAGGTTATCAGTATGAGAAATAATCCTGATGGAGCTCCTCTTGATAGAGTAATACACTCTCCTACCTTTGGCCACTTAGGATTTAGAAGCCTTGCTTTGATGGCATCATCCAGGGCCTTGTCGTACTGCTGGATCTTCATGTAGGCTGCTGAACGGTTGCTGTACAGAATGCAGTTCTGAGGATCCACTCCCAGGGCCTCATTGTACAACACAATCGCTGTATGGAAGTCGCCATCGTGGCAAGCCTGGTTGCTCTGCCGAACCTTCTCAACAAATTCAGCTTTGCTCAACATGGGGCTGTCAGGACTTCTTCTTCCAACAGCTTTGGATCCAAAGAAAGGGATCTGTGGGGGGAAGGGAGGAATTCCACATTAATAGGAAGAAATGCTATTAAAAAAACAGAAGAAAAATATCAAAATATTAGGCCCTACAGCAGAAATTGAAGCCATCAGCATTAATGTATAACAAATTCTAAATTCAGAACCACATTCTCACAAAATTAGTAATTATTTTCTTGGTACAGGAGCAACAGTGAAGAGCTTTAGAAAGCATCGTGCTCTGTAGGAATGCTATCTTCCAGACACTGCTTTCTTCGGGCTTAAGCTGTCTGGTTTAGTATTCTGAAGTCCACATACTCACGAGCACTTACACCTGTATTGCTGGATTCCACAACACCAAGCACAGTCCCAAGATAAAGAAGAGTACCAGAATGCAGGTTGGAATGACGAGATGATGCTGGTACACCCAAAGTCCAATAGATCACAGAGAAGCATGTGTGTGCACAGACAGTAGAAGAATGTATACATTCTCCTCGAACCAAAGAACTGACAGTGCTTCACGGGCTCACAAACCTCCACACCCAGCCAACTGCAGGCTGCAAGTTGCTCATAAATCAGAAGAGAAAGATGTGTCTGGGTATGCTCGCAGAAATTAGCAGGGCTCACAGTTTATGTTACCAACAGCCAACACTGCAGAGCTACTTCCTGAACTGCTGAATTCAAGCAAAACAAAATAAAGAAAAATGGCCTTAAGACTTCTAATTAAAGAACTCTAAGGATGTAAAGTTCTAATTCCAGTATATCCTTTCTCCATGCTTCATTTTCAGCATTCCTTATTTTCCTCAACCAGTCGCTAGCAGTCAATAACTGGTTTTGTCATGTATTCCCTATTGTCTCTCAAAGAGCCTAACAAACTCAGCAGCAACACCTCTGCACAACCCTGACAAAAAGACCCTTGTAAATTGTGCAGTAACTGTCCTTGGCAACAGGCAACACGTCCATACAGAAACGTAACGTGCCTGGAAACAGTCATGAAAGGATCAGACGCCACCGTCATTGAAACTGTATTATCCATTTTCAGCTCAGCAGACAGAAAAAGGTTAAGAATATCACATGTTGTTACCACAACACAATCACAGGGCTTAAATACATTACCAGAGTCAGCCGAGTCATATTTTTAGGTGGAAGGGGAAGCAAACTGCAAATTGGCATCCTGTCTCAAGCATCAAAAATAGACTATTTTTTTTCCAAGTCAAAAAACAATAACAAAAGCATTACATTCGAAACCAGCAATATCTTCCTTATGATCTTTTCCTCTCTAATCAATTTTTTCTGACAGGTGTTTGTCCAAACTGTTTCTACTGAAGGTGACTCCATGCTTTGCTTGGGCGATTCCATTCAATTGGTTCATTATTTTCATCATGAAAATATTTTTCCTGATACCCACCCTATTCTCCCCAAACCTCCATAGCATTTCTTCCCTCTACAGCAGAACTAACCCCAAACCTTCTTCCTTTCATCTGCGCAGTTGCCCCTTATATAGTATTCTGGATAGTATGTAGCTTGAACTTTGTATTTCTTTATTATTAGGAATAACATTATAAAAAGCAAATTTCTGCATCCATGCAAATTAGCTCAATATGCAGTTCATCTTCAAAGGCACCAGCATACTCATCTGCTCTCCAACCAAGTTCAAGTACAAGCAGGAGAACTCTCTGCTTGCAGCAAGAGCACAAGGATCTGAGCAGAACACGTCTCTTTGCACCAACCAGTGCAATAACTCACATTCCTAAGTGTATGCGACCACAGACTTCATCATGTGGTCAGTTTACCATAAGCTGAGAAGCTGCAAGGACAGAACATGAAGATTTAGCTTCTATGACACCTGGGGAGATGCTGAAGCTCACAGATTAGAGAAAGTCTGAGAACAACAGCTAGGCAACAGAAGGCCATAGGTGGCTGGACGTGCTGCAGGGACACAGGGCTGGTAAGAGCCTGGGAAGGCTAGAGTAACTACACAGAGACACGACGCCTTCCATGGAGAACTGATTGACTTAATTTCATAGGAACTTAGAACTGACACTTCGTAAGCACTACAGGCAAAAAAAATCCAATAGAGAGTTACTAAAATTCTCACTGTTAATAAAGAGTACAGAGCATTTTAACCTGAGCAATAATCCCCTCAAAAGACTGAATAACCTTTAACTTGAGACCTAAAGAGAGAACAGTTTGTATCAGCTGACAAGGGAAGACTGATCAATGTTACATAACAGTAAGGCGCCTCCGCGAGGCCTCTGACATGGTCATACCACTTATCTCTAAACTGGACAGACAGGGACTGGAAGGGTGGACTGCTCAATGAATTAGGAATTGGTTGGACAGCCGCAGCAGAGGGGTGTGGTGAGCAGCTCCACGTCCAGGTGGAGGCAGTGCAAGTGGTGTCTCCGTGGGTCTGCCTTTGGACCAGTACTCTACCATCTGTTTCAGTGACACTGACGATGAGATCAGGTGCACCCTCAGCAAGTTTGCAGATGACACCAAGCTGAGTGGTGCAGCTGATATGACAGAAGGAAGAGATGCCATCCAGTGGGACCTGGAGCTTATAAACAACACGGAAACTGACTTTTTACATGGTCTGATGTGCCAGGACAAGAGAGAATGGCTTTAAACTAAAAAAAGAGGGGAGATTTAGATGAGAAATTAGAAGGAAATTCATTATCATGAGAGCACCGAGGCCCTGGCACAGGCAGCCCAGAGCTGGGGGTGCCCATTCCTGCAGGTGCTCAAAGCAATGGATGGGGCCCAAGGCAGCTTGAGCTGGTGGGCAACAGGGGTGGGGCTGGAGAGGCTGCAAGGTCCCTCCCAACCCAATCATGCTGTGATTCTGTGAACTGCGTATGAGCATGCTGAAAGGCTAAAACAAACTCAGAAGTGCAAAGTTTATAGGTCTCTACTAACCTCAGTAGGGAGTCACCTCTCAGGGTGAATCTCCCTCAGTATCAATGTGCAGTATGTCACTGACAACCATTTCCAAAGAAGAATGTGAAAGAGCAGAAGTTTTTGAAGAATAGGAGAAACACACTGAAAACTTGGTACAGAGGAAATGGAAAATAATAGAATAATTAAGACAAAGTAGAAGGAAAAATAAAGCAGGAAGAAGCTCATTTTCTCAGTAATAGTATGACACGGATACAGAAAAAAGTAATACAAGTTGACCTCCTGAAGCCAACTACTACTACTCAGCAGATCTACCATTAGGGTAAGAGAAAAATCTAATCAAAACTAAAATGAACAGGCAGGTAGCTGCTTCACCTTCAGCCCCTCATTACAACATCCCCATCTCTAGAGACCTGCTCAGTAGGAATGGAAATAACTGGCATCTAGGCAAGGAAGAAAGATATGCAATAGACAAGCAAGAGGTTTTCAGCTTCAGTCGAGAGAGGTGTAAGAGGCCAAAATACTGTGAGAAGACAGAAAACAAGGCATGACTGATATGTAGCATTAATGTATGCACAGACTGATACTGTAACAGTAATGGATTTCATCTCTAGAATACTGAGGTTTAGACACTACAGAGTATCAGCAGTAACAACCATTAATGATGCTGTCACAGTCATGTACACAAGTATAACTTCCCACAAAGCACACATCTGTGCCTTTATATCAGACTAAAAAAACAAAGCAATTTTCAAACCTACAAGATTCTTAATATTTAAGCTACATCTGTCCATCCATTTATGAAAAAGCAATTTTCAAAGCAGCTATAAAAGATTTCATTAACACCTGCTCAGCTTCAGAAGAAAGCACAAAAGGGATGGCATTGCCCAAGATCATGTAACATCTCCAATAGAAATGAAAGACATCCAAGGACAAATGTGAACAGCTCCTAAGAAAGAAGAGGAAGGACAAAGAGCCATAGAAAAACCAGACACCAACTCTCAGCTTACTGGGGACAACCAGCAACACTGCTATGGCTGTGACATCAAACTACCAGAACATGGGCTGCAGGTGAGGATAATATATCCCACCCTTAATCACCACTCTGTATTTCAGAGTAAAAACAGAACTGCACTAATTACGTGCTGTCATCCAAAAATGCACCCAACAGATCCAGTCTCCAGATTCCAAATTCTGTCAGTAGCATCGCTCTTAAAACCAAACTGCTGACAATTTCTTCAACAGTTGGGATGTTGGGTGGAGGGACAGCCTGCATGAGGACAGCTGTATCCTCAGTTCCAGCAGTGCAGTAAGATCTGCGTCACCTATCTGGACTTCACTAAGGCCTTTGACACAATCCTCCATAACACCCTTCTCTTCAAATTGGAAATACGTGAATTTGATGGGTAGACTGTTGAATGGATGAGGAAATGGTTGTGAGATTGTGCCCAGAGAGTGGTGGTCAATGGCTCAATGTTCAGATGGAGACCAGAGACAAGCAGTGTCCCTCAGGGGTCAGAACAGGCACCAGAGCTTTTAAACACCTTCATCAACGATATCAACAGTAAGATCAAGTGCACCCTCAGAAAGTTTCTGGATGATACCAAGCTGTGTGGTCAACACACCTGAGGGACAGGTTGCAATCCAGAGAGACCTAGACAAGCTGAGCAGTAGGCCCAGGTGAACCTCATGAGGTTTGCAAATCCAAGTGCAAAGCCCTGCACCTGGGTTATGGCAATCCCCACTATCAGTACAAGCTGGGGGATGTAACGATGGAGCACAGCCCTGCTGAAAAGAACTTGTTGGTAGTGGTGGATGGCAGTTGGATGTGAGCCTTGCAGCCCAGAAAGCCAACTGTATCATGAACTGCATCCAAAGTAGCATGGGAAGCAGGGAGAGGGAGATGACTGTGTCTCACTACTCTGTGCTGAGGCCTCACCTGGAGCACTGTATCCAGAGGTGGGGTCCTCAGCACAAGAGAGACATGGGCCTGCTGGGGTGCATCCAGAGGAGTACCACAGAACTGACGCAAGTGATAGAAAACCTCCCTGTGAGGATGGGCTGAGAGAGCTGGGGCTGTGCAGCATGGAGAGAAGGTGGCTCTGAGGAGAGCTCAGAGCAGTCTTTCAATATCTAAAGGGGCTGTACAAAAGAAGGGACAGACCCTTCAGCATGGTCTGTGTGATAGGACAAGGGGAAATAGTTTCAAACTAAAAAGGGAGATTTAGGTTAGATATAACAAAGAAGTTTTTACACTGAGGGTGGCCCCATTCCTGCAGACAGCCAAGGTCAGGGGACGGGACTGTGAGCACTAATAGAGCTGTGGGTGTCCCTGTGGGACCAGATGGCCTTCAGGAGTCCCTTCCAACTCAAACCATTCTATGATTCTATGATCTGCTGTGCTACAGGTACATCTCTGACACACCAAAAAAAAAAATATTTCACAGTTTTAACAAAATAGACTCGGTTTTTGCTTATCCTAGAAGCCACGGTGGTGTACATGTCACGCTGATACTCGTGCTCTCCTCCACACAGACGCACGCTCCAACAAGCTATATGCAAAAACACGCACCGGGAAATAACGGTCCGCACGTGAGAAAAGGCGCAGGCACTTCCCTCACCGCACTCCGCTCCCGACGCGCTGTCCCTCACTCCTCACTCAGGCAGCGAGGCAGGGAAGGGGCGGGAAGCGGCGCCGCTCTCAGTCTCTCACAAAGTCCCGGGAAGAAAAGCGGAGCGCCCCGCGAGAGAACCGCGGCTGTGCCCGAGGCCCCACCGCCCCGGAACCGCGCTCCCTCGGCACGTCCGCGGCCCTCCAGGGGAGCCGCCCCGCCCTGCCCCGCTCCTCACCTCCGCGGGGCCTGCACTCCCCCCGCGGGATCCGGCCCGGGGACGCGGCCCGCCCGCGCGCGCCGCAACTTCTC
>JACDJE010000004.1:6551022-6565876 GCA_016647715.1 Pavo muticus
CGGGGCGGGCGGCGCCGCCTGTTGCTCCATCGCGCTCCGGCCCCTCCTCCGCCACCGCCTCCGGGGGCCGCCGCCACCGCCCCTCGCCGGACCGATCCCGCTCCGCCCGCCCGGCCCACGGCGCCACGTTCCGGGCCCCGGCTCTGAGGAAACCGCACTGCCCCCGGCCCCGCCCCCGGGGCTGGGCTCCGCTCGGACCCCGGCCGCCCCCCGCCCGACAGCGCCGAGGCCGGACGTCCTGCTCCGAACCCGGCCGGAGCCCGAGCCCCGCTCGTCCCGCTGAGTCCGCCGGAGCCGAAGGTAAGCGGGCGGCCTGCCCCCAGCCACGATGTGCGCGATTCCGAGCTCCGTCTTCACAAAGAACCTAGACTCAAAGTCGTTGTACTGCCATGAAGGCAGAAAACTGTTTCCTAAAGGCAACAGAAGCCCCAGCAACGTTTCGAGGATGAGTGGTATTCCACA
The DNA here is from genome assembly GCA_016647715.1 of Pavo muticus. NCBI lineage: Eukaryota > Metazoa > Chordata > Aves > Galliformes > Phasianidae > Pavo > Pavo muticus. The sequence goes on from JACDJE010000004.1 coordinate 6,551,485, forward strand.
TTGCACGACTTCAGGATTCAGGGACAGTTACCTGTGACCCATGACATTGTTCTCACCAAGCACAGGAGCATCCACTCATCAGACTTCTGGAACCAGCATCTAACCCAAAGTCTTCCAAATGCTGCAGACTCTGCCATTTGAAAGACTCAAAGAATGGTTGGAGTTGGAAGGGACCACTGAAGGCCATCTGGTCCCACTCCTACAGTGCACAGGGACACCCACAGCTCCATCAGTGCTCAAAACCCCATCCCCTGACCATGGCTGTCTGCAGGGATGGGGAATCACCACCTCTCCGGGAAACCTGTGCCACTGCCGTTAGTGTAAAAACTTCTTCCTTGTATCCAACCTAAATCTCCCCTTTTAGTTTGAAACCATTTCCCCTTGTCCTATCAGCACATACCCTGCTAAAGGGTCTGTCCCTTCTTTCTTACAGCCCCTTTAGATACCGAAAGTCCATCCTCAGCTCTTCCCACAGCCTTGTCTTTTCCAGCCTGTCCTCACAGGGCAGGCATTCCATCCCTTGGATCATTTTTGTAGCCCTGTAATGCTATAACGCAATGGAAAGTACAGCAATAATAGCAGAGTAGCACAACCCTAAGCTACAGGAAATGAGAACAGGCCCAGATGCAGCAGCAAAAGACACAGAAATGAAGAAAGAAAAGCTGCTTAACCTTTAGAAGACCATAGGTACACAGAGATCTCCAGCAAGATACCCACACCCCCACTGCCAACCCTTAAATGAGGTCTGGGAAGGAGTGGATCCTGGCTCCACCCCTTCCAGTCACTCAGGTACATTCCATGCACCTGAGCTCCCCTGGGTTGGCCCTGCCTTCCCACCAGGTGCCCCATCACTGCTTCAGGCAGTGACAGCATTTCCACTACAGTCGCTCATGAAACAAACATGCAAAGTGTTTATGCAAATACTACCATCTCACCATTTACTATGATAGATGCAAGTATCTCATAACACATATGATCTCTGCAATAGGCACAAAGGGGAAAAGCTTGCCTCATGAGTGTCTCATCTTAATTTATACTTGACAGCGCTTTGTTTTGTAATGGATTAGGCTTTATTCTTTCCTAATCCATTTACAATAAATGCCTCTAATCATATCATGCATGGTTTTGGGCTGAAGTTATTAAATTGTTCCCTCTTACTAAATAATTAAATTCATATCCTGTAGCAATTGGCACACAGTCCAACAACTTTTTCACTTAACAGACAAGAGAATTTAAAATAGTTCCTCAGTTTAATTCCTTGTTCTTCTCTTACAGAAGCTTATCAAATGATGTCAGGAAGGCAGATACCACGTTTCTTATTCAGTCCATCCTAAGGTAAATAAACACAGTGCACACTTTTCAAGAAGAGAACAGCTGGCAGGTACAGGCATTTTAAGGACTACAATTATTCTAACCATAGCCCTTCTCATAGTGGGATTCTCTTTATGTTTCCTGAGGAGTTCACGGACATAACTGTGTGCCAGGTAATACTATGGATGAGGCAAAAGCTCAAACGTTGCATTCCATGTGGGAGGACTAAGCAATACCTTCAAGCCTAAGCTAGAAACTGGAACAGAAGAATGCAGAAGTGTAGGTGGTAATGAAATTAGCCTCAAGTTTTCTCATAACTTCATTCAAGAAGAAACGTTTTTTTCTGACATTCCTCTTGAATCAAACAGATGGATGAACTAAGAATGACTATGTGTGTAAATCCCCATGCATACACAGCAGTTACTTCACTTTTACAAAGTTATTTTTATTTATCAATTGCATCTTCAACAGTTATTCCATTGATAAGATTTTTAAAAATAAAAATTCTGCTCTCCATAAAATAAAGCAATAACTAACAAAAAAGTCCCTTTTTTCACCTCATTTTCTGAAATGATGTAGAAGGAACAGCATGCTTAGAAGAGACAGCTTCATCCTCATTTTCATGGAGACGTTTCCTCGTAGCAATTGGCTAAAAGAAAGATGCAGCAGGATGGCTACATTAATCAGGTAAGACAGAGCCTGACTGTTTTGTCTACTACAGAGTTACAGATGTTGGATAAAGTCTCCCTCCTGGAACCGAAACAGCAGCATGACTAACGAGTGTTTCTCTCCAGTGATCTAATGGTAAGTGATCCTTCTCATGTAAGACACTGCCCTTACCCCCTTCTCTCTCTCAGCTGCTCCCCGCTTTGACTACTGTTTAAAATAATGCTAATTGCTGTCTAGTAATTAACATCACAATACCACTTCTAAGTTTCACTGCCATGAGGATTTTGAATATTAAATGTTCATGACTCAAATCCATCAAAACACACATGTTCACATACAGAACTTTAAATATATGGATAGTCCTTTAAAGCCTAAGAGACAGTTTCTTTACATTCAAAGTGTCTTGCCAAAGCACAAAAGTAAACTCCTTCTACTAAGAATGCAGGAAAGAATGAGTAGACTGCTACATAAAGGCAGAATGTACACTTCTATACTAAATTATCAGGATTACATTTTCTTATTATGGTTTACTTTTAAATCTAGCTTAGGCACCGAGTATTAATCTTCACATCATCTGTCATTCATACCATTTTTGATGTTTGTGGTGGATTCATAGTGGCACTTGTCTGAGCAAGTAGCTGCTGAAATGTATTTTTCATATCCTCATCCTGTTAAAAAAAAAAAAGCATCAGCCTTAAGTACTATATGGAATGTTTAAGGTGGACAAGCAATTGTGGAATAAATAAAGGAGAAAAGGACGTAACTTTTCTCCTCACCGTTAGAAAAACAAAACAAAACATGTAGTGCTGGGAGAGAGGATCTGAAATGACAGTACCAGATTGCTTTAAAACACTGCAGTGTCACAATTCCTTCTCTAAGGTTTCCAACATCAGGCCCAATGAAGGAAGTGGTGAATCTATCCTTAACACAACACAGCTGAGAAATGGAATTAGGAAACACTGTTCTTGCAGCAAATAGATCACACATTATCAGGATATTGGTCCTTTGAAACATCAGCTTTATTCCCCAAGGAAAATTTGGAATGTGCAATTTCTGGCAAATAACATCCTAACAAACAGAAATTTCCAGAATAAACATCTCAAGGACCTTCAACAGCTACAGTTAAACTTTGATCCAACCTCCCCTCATCCCTCCCATTTCCCCCCAAAATAAACATCATCCTAATCTGCCCCAGAGTAGAATTTTCAGCAGGTGGCTTATGTACAGTGTTGGTAAGAAACAGTTCTACTCTGCTCTACAAATACATTATTTCCCTCTATAAGGACTTAGCTAATACCAGCCAAGCAAAAGCTGAAATTATAATACCATGCAATGAAGTGTAACAATGCTGAAAGCACAAAACATACAGGGCTAGGAGTTTGTGCAGGTAATTCACTGGTCAGTTTTATCAGGAGAGGCCTCATCAGGACTTGGGACCTTGCTTTCATCAAAATCAAGCTCCTCTCTCTTGAAAAACAAGTATTTTGCTTACAGTTTTACATTTCATTTTCATAACGACTTCCATTTCCAGCAGAATATTTTCATTTCCACCAGCTTAGCATCATCTCAACATGTAGTTTTTAATCACATCTCCAAACCACCATCCTCCTCCCAAGCAATCTATTGTATACACTGAGAAGAACCAGCTAAAACAGCTATATTAAAATGACAGTAACAGCTTTTACTTTTAAAACACCCCACCATTACCTCTACCCTAAGTCCAAATAGCATATTAAAGGTTGTAAGTAGAAGGTTTCACTTTTAAAAACCCAAGTGATTGTTAGCAAACATTTATTATTCATAGGCCATGCATATTGCTACACTGTTTCCTACCATAACCAGTTCACTGGATAATACAGTTTATTCTCTACCAGAAGTGGTAAGCCAGAAGCTGCCATTAATGGGAGAGACACTGGAAAGAAGTGGACATAGGGATGCTATTAGTCACACTTCTGCATAAAGAAGCCTGGCTGCAGGAGCATTAGTAGAGGAAAGGGCAGCACAAGGTAGGAAAGCACAGATCATGTGTTAGGGAAAGCTAACATTTAACAGAAAGCCAGATGTGTTTCAAGAGAAGAAGCTAGCACATAGCTTCATTCTGCTTCAGCTGCCAGGGACTGAGGTGCCTTTGGTCTACACTGGGCAACCTCAGGAAAAAAGGAATTCCACATGCAAAAGACATTTAGTTGACATAGGATACTTCCTCTCCTGAAAGTAAAACCTCATTCTCTAGTTTCAGCAACTTCTGCAGGAATTTTATTAGAATGGGTTACTATGGATTACCTGCAAACCCTAAATCAGACTTCCAAAGTTGAAATCAGGTCTTGAAACCTTTCCTGGGACTACCTGAAGTATGCTGCTCATAGAGATTTTAACTTAGATCATTTCCTTTGGCTGAGCTTTGAACAGTGACTGTAGGTTCACCAGCTGAACAACTGATCTAGAACCAAAAACAGACATTTATTCTTAACAACTACCTGAATATAACAATTTCTATAATAATTTTGTTCTGTTATCACAGCAAAGATTGGGAAGCTCAGGGAGAAGTGAATGAGGCATTCACTGGCAGAGGTACAAGAGAAGTAAGGATCATCGAGCTCCTGTGGGTTCCAAAAATTATAACCCTTTTTTGGGTGGAAGGCAGGGGAGATGGGTTCTTATTCTAAACTACAGAGTATCGCAGCATCTCCTTTTTTGGTTTAAATATTTTCTTTAGCACTACAGAGGCTTCAATGTGAACATACAATTTATTTTAAATAGAATTTGGACTCGTCTTTTTCCAGTGTCACGTTTTCCAATTACATAACGCCATTTTTTTTTTAAATTGAGCTGTAAAAATTATGTTTTGTTTGGAGAACGTGTGTGCTTACAGTAACTGAAAATTCTCCAGTGGACCCCAGATCGCTAGAGGGGGCTGACATGCCATACACATGAAGTATGCAGCTTGTGGGTGAGGTAATACTTACAGAACAACACAAGAGGGAGCGGGGAGCCAGTAGCTCCTTCTCACTGCTTGTGATCACAGTAGCTCCTCCTCACTACTTGTGATCACAAGACTCAAGCAGCTTTACCGGTGGTAGTACTCAAGGTTGGTGATACTTAGAACTGAACATATTGTATGTTGGCCTCTCAAAGCAGGCAGTATATCACCTATAAAAAACTGACATTTTTCATAACGGCCCATGAAGAGAAGCAGCTTAAAGAGTGACACCTGAATGCTAGATGACATACAGATCTGCAGGTAAAATGCTTTATAAAACTTCTTGTCCTGTCTTCAAAACCAAACATAGCAGTAAGAGCTGCTCCTAGAGAGTATACATAGCCAAGATGCTAACAGCTTCATTTCACATACTGACAGATCTCTTGTGTAAATCGCTGTCATGTACTTACTCTTTCCCATAATGCATATCAGTGATTCTTAAAATCAGTATATCATGGTTTGTCAATAACTTACCCTGCTCAGCATTATAATCAAAATGTAAGAAGCTACAGCCAATTAACCCACTGCAGAAATTATGCACAAAACTACAGTAGTAAAAGCCAGGAAAGATAGAAAGTATTTCCAGATGCCCAGCAGTACAATTGAGACAAGTTACTGGCTTACAAACAATCATCCAACTGAATATTCTGTCTCAGTAACTACCAGCTGCTGATTTGAGTGATTCTCCCTTGCTTCAGCCTATGCAGAGGGCATACGAAGTCACAGGAGCTACGGTTCTATGAGTTAGTTAAGCTACAGAGATCACAGAATGGTTTGAGTTGGAAGAGACTCTTAAAGGTCATCAAGTCCACCTCCCCTGCAATGAACAGGGATGTCTACGGCTAGATGAGGTAACATTCAGGTAATAAAGAGAAAATTGAACAGACATAAAATTAAGCATATAGTGGTTACTTTGGAGAAGACAGGAATAAATAACTCCTTTTTCTCTCTGGCAGAAGTATATGATGTGGAAGGATAAAACTTACCTGTGGTGTACTCATGACAAGGTGGAGTACCTATGGTGTACTCATGACTTTCCGTTGTCAAAGGCAGACAAAGGAGAAGTCAAATTAGAAGCAGAAAACAAGCAACTACATGTTTATGGTGGGAAAAGGTACTGAACAGCATCAAGCAAGGCTACAAGACTAGGAATAGCAGCAACAACAGCAGAAAAAAGAACAGGGAACTGAGAAAACTGAGAAAGCATACATACCATGGGAGGGGGTAAGAGCTAACAGAGACTTTGTCAGGGCCAGTGGCCAAGAAAACAAGCACAATGAAAAACAGCAGGGGGCCTAGCTGCCTTTGCAAGAATTTAAAATAAGGAGAACAGGAAAAAATGAGAATTTCCATGCTATAGAGAGAGCATTTGTTGGGACAGGAAAGAAGCAGGTTTGCTCCTCTGTACACTGCAAGAAGGTCCTTGGCACGCAGCTAGGTACTGCATGGCCATCTTATAGCAGCGATCTCTTCAAAATGTTCACTCTGGTTTCAAGTTGTTCAACAGGAAAGTTGTGACCATTAGCATCTGGGCTGATGTCGTTCTACAGATTGGGATCTGATGGCTCATTTTCCCATGCCATTCACAACGCCAGCAAAAGAAATGAACAACTCAGACATACAGTATGCTCCTCCCTTCTTATCTCCCTGCAAATAGGCATCAGGATCCCTGCAGTCTTACAGCAGCCAGCAGAAACAGTCCAGCCAGCTGGCAGGCAGCAGCACCTGCCCACGAGAAGCACAACATGGCAGTTGCTGCTCTGCTGGCTGCTGTCAGGGGCAACCTACAAACCAGTGGGCTGAAGCTCTGACTTAAGGTAACTGCTGTTATTCCCAAGAAGCTGCAGAATTGAAGCTCTCATTTCTCATCACCTTTTAAGGGATTCTCCACAGATGCAGGATTGGGTACATAGAGATATCTGGTGACCAGGGCAGTCACAGTTTCCCTGCTTCCTTGCAAAAGCAAAACCTCATGAAATTCAGGTTATTGAATGGCCTTTGAATTTATATCATGAAATTATCTCCAGAACAACTCAGCTTGGCTGTACTTAATAGACTTGACTCCTACCTGAAGCCAGGGATGCTCTAAGGCTTCCTCTATTGTAAAACGTTTGCTTGGATCCACTACCAACAGCTTCTTCACAAGATCCAGAGCTAAGATAACAAGAGTTAAGCAATCAGCTACTTAAAAAATGCAACCATATCAACATGCAGTGTACCACAGACATGAAAACTGAAAGGAAGTTAAAAGAAAACAGAAACTACAACAAAAGAAAAGATCTAGATCTAGTTCTGCTACCTCTATAAAGGAGTCATACCCATGTTGGATACGTGTTTCCATTCTTTTGGAATGAATGTGTATTCTCCACGAGTGATTTGGTCTTTCAGAGATAGTTGAGTATTTTGCTCATTAAACGGCGGATATCCACACAAGCTATATAAGAGAAGAAAACAAATTAAACAACACAGGTTTTGTCACACCGTGTCATTTACATGTATACATTTTTAAACACGCTTCCACTTCCTACTAAATATACTGAAGTTGCCTCATCTTGAGCCATGTATCTCAATGAAAGCCCAAGGCATCTAAGCAGTATCTTACCATACAAAAAGAATAACTCCTAAACTCCAGCAGTCCACAGCTCGGCTGTATCCAGCAGTCCCAAGTGAATTTAGAACCTCAGGAGCAAGATACGTGGGAGTACCACATAATGTTTTCATAAGAGAAGTTTCTCCAAGAATCTTGGATTGTCCAAAATCTGTAATCTTGTACGTAAAAATTGTAACACCACATTACATATTAGGACTGATTGTACCAGAACATACCATATCATCAGCACACAATAGGAGGTAACAGTAAGTCTCTTCTTTCCAAGGCACAGTTCCAGTACAAGACTATGAACAGAATATACCTCAAACATTATTATAGTCAGTAAGCAGCAATTGAGGAGAATATGAGTAGGGAGAAATATGACAGAGGATCAGACTTCAAACTAGCAAAAAGTAATCTCTAATTTGGACATGAATGGGCAACCTCAGAATAAAGGTATTTTTGCACATCAGAAGACACTACTTGAACAAATCATTTCGACACGCACACCTACTTAAATGCTTTCTGAAAAAACATACAGGTCTGTCACCACCTAGCCTGGATATTTGTGAAAATGCTTTCTGAAATTCACAAATACAGATTTTATTTTTAAAGATGTCACCACATTTAAAGTTGTACTCAATTAAATGTTAAACAGTAAAGTTTCTCAGTCATGCTCACAGAAACGTATGGGTAGAACTATCCACAGGAGTCAAACTGAACATATGAAAAGCCTCAAAGTTTTAGGTTACTTCATAGCTTGTATGAGTAATTCTATTTTGTGTCTGTTTGTGTGCTCTGCTTAACTCAAAACTGAGAAGCAAAGAAAGGAGTACTCCCAGATCTCTATATGAACAGCAGATGTGTAAGTTTCCTTGCCTTTATCAGACATGTCTCTTCAGAAGATGAAAGCAGCACATTCTCTGGCTTCAGATCCCGGTGTATGATTCCATTGTCATGAAGATACTAGATACACAAAATACACATACATGAAGAAAAGCAGACTGTTATCCTTCTTTAAGATATATGCTTTCCAGTTTTTCAAATAGCAGTGGCAGGATAACTGAAATTGCTATTCAAGAGACATGCATGCATTTCAAGCTACGCAGCTCATGACCTTTTTTAAAGCCAAAGAAGTCCACACCTCAGTTTGCAAAGACCACAATGCTTCATCAGGACGCACAGTACAGCACTGAAGCACCAATTGTTTGAAGGCTACTGTACTGATAACTGATTGCTCTCACACTACTGGAAGTCTCACACGATAATCCTGCCTTAGTGAGCACAGTCTATATTATTGCCTCAATCTCTGGTGGTGGTTGTTTTAAGTAGTAAGAGAGTTTGAATGCTATTTGGCTGTATTGAAATACAGAATCTTGTTACAATTACTTGTTAATAGCACTGTGCTGATTGCTTGCATAAGTTTCAGAAGTGACAAATGACAGAAAAATTCATCCCATTGACATGCAAATGCATCACCATATTTTCCTCGATAGAATTCATGATTACATATACCTTCACAGCCAGCAGCATCTGATAAAAGTACAACTTGCAGGTAGCTTCTTTCATCTTGATTGGCCTTGACACTCTGTCATACAATTCTCCTCCTTCCATCCTAAAACAGATGTAGGTAACAAGTCAATATATTACACAAGCCCAAGACCAAAATTATTTCTTTTGGCTCCAAAATATATTTCAATTCTGAAAATGAATGAGCAATGCCCTAAACACTGAACATGCATTGCTGTCTGAAGGCCTAATCTTCTCAAGTCTTCACTGGAAGAAGTTACAAGATTTCTGATTTACATCCTCTTGTCAGCTCAAAATCAACACAGCAGCAACCCACAACAGCAGCATAGTGGGTGTCTATTCAAGGCACCAATTGCCTTCAATGTGTAGAACTGATCACTCCCCTGATTATCCCAGCTCTTGATTTTTCAGAGGCTTCAGACAGGCTTGAAGCCAGTAAAAGGAAAACAAGAAGAAAACAAACACACACAACACAGTTCAGAACTATTTGCATTCTTTATAGCTACGAAAGACATTTCATGCCTTTACTTTCAAAGCAGTTACTTACAGTTCCAAAACAATGTAGTAATCCTCTGCTTCAAAGAAGTTTTTGATCTTGATCAAGCAAGGCTAATAAAAAGGAAACACAGATGGACGCACAGAAGAGTAGAATCACTTGTAAAAACTAACGTTATCAACTGCGTATCATCCTGAATTTCCTATTTTAGTATGATTTCCCCATGGCAGCTAAATTAGCACTTACACAACCAACAGGCTTTGGCAAACACTTAAATCCAGCCTGTTGTCTTCTCCCCTACACTTCACCCCCTGTACAAAAAACACTGAATTCTCCCCACCACTACAGCTCAGCAGTCACCCTCACTTTTTCCAGTTGTCAGTTTCCACAACCCCAATATTTTCTTGATATGCAAGAGTCCATTAATCTGTGCAAGCTTTGTACTGAACAAAAGGAAAATAAAAGCCTTTGGGAGCTGGAGGGATAAGGATCCAACTCAAGAACTTGCCAGTGGAGTCTCATGTTGGTTACTGGCAATCTGTACAAAGCCTGCATCCAGGAGAGATTTCTCCCACAGCTCTGGTTCAGGTTGAAACCTCCTCTGCAAAGCGCCTTCCCAAACCTACATCTGAGATATTCAAAACTTTAAGATCACCTATCTGTAAAGATACAGCATACTTAAAATAATTTGAAACGTGCTCAGTAGACTTATGTAGGCTGCAATAATTACATGCATCATTCTCTAAACAGGTAAAATCAATCGTTACTATGCTAAGTCAGCAAAGCAGGAAAGTGCAGCACACTGCGAAAAGGAATACAAATGGACAGTGACACTCACATGATCTATTTTCTTCAAAATCTCTATTTCTGTGTTGATATTAAAAGCTGCGTTCTGTTAAGAGAATCAAATATCATATGGAGTCATACAGCAATATTCTAGGATGAGACACTTCAGAAAGAAAGTTCCCACTTAAAAATTCCTCTTGGCCAGCAGATATCAGCACCGTCCTTTAACAGCTTTCTCCTCCCTTCAAGATGTTTCCCACGTGAGGTACCCCTAAAATTAAATGCTACTCACTATTACTCTTTATTATGCTAGAGAAAATAAACAGATTGATCTGAAAATATCTGCATCTACCTCCTCCTCTGAACCTGTACAACTGGAAATTAGAGAAGCATTCATTGTATATAATCCTGCAGAATTAACAAGATTAGTCTAACCTGTTCTACCTTCCGTGAACCCATAGCTGCAGAATTGTATCTCATTTCTCGTTCACTTTCAACCTCTATTTGTATTTTGTCTTCACAGTTCATCCAGTATCTTTACATAAAATGACAGCGATCGATCTGAAGCTGTTTGAATATCTGTTATGTTACAGCCATGGCTCCTCCTTCTCCAGCAGCTACGAAAGCAGACACGTGGAAAGCCCTCCCCAGCAGGCTTTGTACCATTTCATTAAAGTGTTTTGATGGAATATACAACACAGCTAGCAGAGCCTATAGACCTCTGGTCAGACCTCCCTGTAATGTAACTTTCTGATGTGTTTTAGGAGATACACCCCACGAGACTTCCCCACTCCCCCTCATTTGTATATACTACACAAACAAGCAGTCCTAACAGAGCGTGGTCAAAGAATAAAGCAAGCATTTGCTACACAAGAGGGCTGGAGAGCAAGAGATAAAGGCTGCCCATATCCGAGGATGGCTGCAAGATGACCAAAAGAGAGAAACAAAGGTACTTACTGCCTCTCTGATAGCACTGGTCACAAACTTCCGCTTGTTGATTATCTTCACTGCAACTTTATTACAAGTGCTCTTCTCAAATGCCAGTTTGACTTCTCCACAGGCACCGCTAGCATGAAAGCACAGCTGTGTTAATGCTTACAGATTCCTTCCCAGCTCGGCCTAAGAAGCACGCTGAAATGAACAGCAGGCTCACGCCTCATTAAGGCTACATGCAAAGAGGGTGCAGCTTTCCAGCTTTCTCCATGTAACAGATGGACAAAACTATCTCAGAAAACATTGAATAGTATTTAAGCACGGAATGGTGTCCGATCCCAGTTTCCTCCAACTACAAGCATAAATAAATGTTCTTGCCTGTAAAGAAAATCTTGAGCAATTAATTCAGGAACCACAACCTACTGCTTTAAAGCATCTCGCATCTCTGAGAACCCTTCTATGATTCTGTGATACTCTGAATGATAGATAATGATAAAAAGCACTAACTGATCGCTGAAGACATACAGTATAATTTTGGTGAGGCTCACTAAAATTACAGATCCATCTGCATTCTGGATACTCCAGTCTTAATAAATACAGCGTGCCACAACGTGCCTCAGCTAAATCTGTTTTGTAAGCAAACATATTGGCAACAAGTACCAGGTTTTGGCCATTCACATAAGGTAAAATAATTAAGGAACTGCACTGCTTCGTGGTCTCTGTTCACTTAACCCAGTTGCTGATCAACTTGAAGCTGCAGCTGGAAAAGCGTGTGTCGGTAGGACCACATCTCATTTGTGTTTCATCTTCATTAAAACCCACCACAGTCATTAGAACATTTATCACAGACTACCGAGATAATCTCTGTTAGACCAAAGCATTGCAACCCTTATCAAACTGATTTGCTGTGTGCAACAAACAGAAGGTAAACGCACTGCTAATGGTATCTGCTGGCCCTCCCTGCCCCGTCAGACACCTGAAATAGCTGTGGCACTGTAAAAACTGGATCAGTAGCTCAGGTGGCACAAGGTACCAAAGCCAGTAACCAGATGAAGGGTGCTGCTTCTGAAAGAAGGATGCTTACCTTCCCAGAGTCTTGGACATGATGTACTTCTCTCGGAATTTTCTAGGAAACACCATCTGGTCATCCACCGTGAGATCAGAAAAGACAAACACTGTGGGTGGAGAGCATCCTGTTACTCACTTCAAAACGGTTCTAACAACGCTTCCCGAGCCTTTATAGTCAGCAGCACAACCAAGCAAATGCTGCCTGCTAGAAACAGCACGTGAACAGTGAGGAAAACAAGAATTAGAAAATTAACACGAAGAAAACAGCAGCTGATGCTGCAAATTGCACCAGTGATGTGTTAAGCAGGCAATCTCATTACTGAAAAATGAGACCTTGGGCCTGTGCCAAACACAGCGATAAACTTATGGCTGTTCTTATGACTTCAGCTATACGGCATTCACAAAGACAGGGGAAATATTCAAATCACTGCACGAAGAACCTCCTGGTTAACACCAAAGGAACCTGCATACGTTGTGGTATATTTTACCCTTGTTAGTCTGAATAGACAGTGCGATCTCTGAGTTATGAGTCAGCGGAAGCCTCTTCCCTTTTCCAATGAGCTCTCTGTTAATGAAAGTCCCATTTGCGCTGTAGTCTTCAATGTAGGCAACGTACGAATTTTTTGGTCCCATTTCCTAAAAGGAAAAAAAAGAAATTGGAAAGACAACAGTAGGGAAAAAACGGCCAAAAGCAGCGTTGGCTCAAAACATGGGAGCATTTCATAGACCTGGAGCAGAACATCGCTCAGCGCCTGGTTAAAGGAGTCACTGCTGAACATGGTGAGCTTTGAGTTCATTAAGATCCCAGCAAAGGTTCACCCTTCTCAATCATGTCAACACACAGACAGACAGAGAACCTTTTTAGCACCTACCCTGAAAATTCGGAAGTGCTTCTTGCTATAGTTCTGGTAAAATCCAGTCTCAGATAATCCGAGCTTAGAAAAACTGTAATCGCAGCTTTTGTCTCTTCCAAACCAGTACTCATCATTCACACAGTCTGCAGTGAATTGCAGAGAGAACACAACATTGCAGGCCGTTATTAACTACAGAACGATGCCACACACTGTAGTAACGTAGGATAACAAAGACATCAGCGTTTACTTCTCCTAACTCCAACGAAACACCACGCTCTACCAGTACATTATTTGAGGAAGATGCTCAGAGGGCTGGAGCACCTCTCCTGGGCAGAAAGGCTGCGGGAGGAGGATCAGAGGAGAGCTCACTGCGGCCTTTCAGTACTTGCAAGCAGGAAAGGAGTGACTTTTTGCATGTTCTGATAGTGACAGGACGTGGGGGAGTGGCTGTAAACTAAAAGGGCAGAAATTGAGGTTGGATGAAAGGAAGCAATTCTTCAATCAGAGGGCAGTGAGGCCCTGGCAGTGCTGCCCAGAGCTGTGGGTGCCCCATCCCTGGAGGTGACAAAGGCCATGGATGGGCCCTGGGCAGCCTGAGCTGGGGGCAGCCAGCACACGGCAGGGCTGGGGGATCTCTGAGCTTCCTTCCAACCTCAGCCATTCTGTGAGCCTATGATTTCGCTACATACTGTATACATCATAGTTTCATTGTATTAACAGCATCGTTTTCCATTCACCTTCAGCGATACACTCACACGACGGAGAAACAAACCAAACCAAACCAAGCTACGGGGCGGACAGACGCAGCGGGCAGCAGAGGAGACACGGACTGCCGAGCAGAGCAGCCGGGAGCTCAGCGGGACGGCACGGAACGGCACGGAGCTGCACGGCGCATCCTCGGTCCGACACGGACAGGAGGCCGGGGACGGCGGTTACGTACCCCAATTGCTGAAACCTTTTCCGAGCGCGAAGAGCCGACCCCACGGCTGGGGAACGAGCTCGTCGGGTTCCGGGTCCTCAGGAATAGAGGGCAGCTCCTGCGTGGGTACGGTGTCCAGCGAGCTGAGCGTGCCGGAGCTCGAGGAGGACTGGCTGGCGCCCTGCGAGGCGCTGGAGGAGGAGCTGGTGCCACCCTGGGACGGCTGGGTCCCCTGGGACGGCTGGGTGCCCTGGGA
>JACDJE010000004.1:6566224-6600202 GCA_016647715.1 Pavo muticus
CGGGCCCGGCTCCGCGCCGTCCCCGCGGTGCTGGAGCTGCGGCGGCGCCCTCTCCGGCGCCGATGCGGTCCCGCACTTCTGCCCCCGCTGCCGGGCCCTGCAGCCGCCGGCGCCTCGGCCCGACCTCTTCCGTCTCATGGAGTGGTGAGTGCCGGCGGGGCGGACTCGGGCGGCGCGGGCCGCGCTCCTTACGCCGCCTTCTGTCGCCCGCAGTGACCGCTCCTTCCGCGTCGACGCGCAGCGGCTGCAGCGGCGGTTCCGGAGCCTTCAGCGCGCGCTGCACCCCGACCGCTTCGGCCGCAGACCGCCGGTGAGTGCGGAACCGCCGCCCTGCGGGGAACGCGCGCTGGGTCGGCTCCGAGCTTGGGGACTGCTCCGCAAAGGGCTTCCACCGAGGTTCATGGAGTCGTACAACCGTCTGAGTCGGAAGGGAACCCCGAAGGCCGTCTGGTCCCACTGCCCGCAGTGCACGGGGACACCCACAGCTCCATCAGTGCTCCCTGACCGTGGGTGTCTGCAGGGATGGGGCACCACCACCTCTCTGGGCACCACCAGTGCCTCACCACCCCCATTGTAAACAACTTCTTCCTTATATCCAATCTAAATCTCCCCTCTTTTAGTTTGAAGCCATTTCCCGTGTCCTATCACAACAGACCCTGCTAAAAAGTCTGTCCCTTCTTTCTTACAGCCCCTTTAGATACTGATGGTGACACAGTGCTGCTGTGCTGTTTGTGACTTTAGGTAACAGCAGGCAATGTGTTTCAGTCCCTGCTTATCGATGCATTACTGTTATTTCTCTTCCACCGGCA
The DNA here is from genome assembly GCA_016647715.1 of Pavo muticus. Classification (NCBI taxonomy): domain Eukaryota; kingdom Metazoa; phylum Chordata; class Aves; order Galliformes; family Phasianidae; genus Pavo; species Pavo muticus. Next base: position 6,567,034 of record JACDJE010000004.1, read on the forward strand.
GCAGGAGCAGCACTACTCGGAGCAGCACTCCTCCCTCATTAACAAGGCCTACCAGACGCTGCTGCACCCCCTGAGCCGCGGCCTCTACCTGGTGAGTGCCAGGATGAGCGGATCCACACACCCATCTTGGGGCTGCTGGTGGTCCCACAGCCAGTCAGTGTACACACTAAAAGAGCTGATATTCACGTTTCCAAACTGCTGGTTTTTTCCTCCAGCTGGAGCTAAACGGGGTGGAGCCGGCACAGGAGACAGACTGTGATGCAGATTCAGAGTTTCTCATGGAAATCATGGAAGTCAATGAGAAATTAGCAGAGCCTAAAAACGACGAGATCCTTGGAGAAATAGAAACTTTAATTAAAGGTGGGCTGCACGGAATGAGTTTTACATCCCTGTGCTTTGTATAATACAGAAGTCTTTCTGAAGACTTTTCTCGTTTGGTATTTTGGTATTGCTGTCATTAAATTCCATTCGTTTTGAACAGACTTGCTGCAAGTACCCTATTTTTTTCCCCACAAAATAAGAATGCTGTCTTTTCTAATTCATGCCATCTAAAAATCCAATCTAGCTTAAGAAAATCCATACAGCAGTACCTATTCTGATGGCAAACTAGGTCTGTGTAATGATCAGGAGGAGGATTACATTCCACCTCCAGCAGATCGCAGCAAGAACTGTTATCAGAGAGACACACAAACCGTGTGCAATTACAGCTTCTGACTTCTGTCCACTAAAATATGTAGAGTTTACTTTTTGTTGAGGAAGAATCCTGGGTGCGGTGCTGGAGATCAAAGAGAGTTACACTGCTGGGAAGTGAGCGACCACCGGTTTGTGTGGGCACTGCTGTAAAGCTGCTCAATAAGGAAACACGTCTGGAACGATAACGAAAAGTACTGACAGCGCTGACACAGCTCTCCAAAAGACCACACCTGTATTAAATATGTATAGGCAACAAAATCTGAATCAAATGATTTGTTTTACAGATAGACAAGAAGAACTGACCAAAGAGGTGACCGCGGCTTTTGAAAGAGGTAGTTGTTTTATTAAGTACTCAGCTGCCATAAATGTATCAGTTATAAATGCCTAAAACACATTCTCTTATTGAGAATAAGCAGGCAGAAGCTCGAACCTTTCCAGACAAGATTTTTACACTGGGGAGAAGTCCTTATGTTTCTCTTCTAGGCCTCACCATGTCTTTACTGTGAGGTTTACGTAGCATGTGTTGCAATCCTAAAACATCACATGGAAAGTAGTAGTGGCACATGAAGCATGAGAACCTTATAGCTTGCTGTTCTTTGTACAGGGAGCATTAAGGACTGCATTGCACCTACTCTTGTCAGTAGCCATCCTTCCCCTCCAATTAACAGTCTAATTAAGGAGCAGTTGTTTCAGTATCATTTCTGGAATTGCCCCTCTGTGTAGCAGAGTGCTACCAATCTTCTGTGCTTTTCAGTGATGGCAGTTGGTCTAAGCATACACAATCCCCCTACAAAAATGTTTTGTCTCCTCTGTATACTTAAAATGTCCACATCAACTCCAAGCCACCTCACAGCAGAGTTATTAAAGAGCATTCATGTCCTGTTTCCTGTCTCAGTTCTTGTTTTGTGGAGCACCTCCATTGAGGAGTTCCAAACCTTCCAGTAGGAAAGCAGCAGGCACCACATGCTCCTCAGTGTTTGGGCTCTCACAGCTTGCAGTTCTTGGTTCTGAAACAGCTGCTGGAAAGGGAATCTTGAGATTCATTTTGGAAATGGAAATTCCGCCCTCCTGTTAAATAATTCTCTGTAATTCTTTTTCCATTCCCTTGCAGGTGACCTTCAGGAAGCTAAGAAGCTTCTAGCCAAAATGAAGTACTTTGCAAACTTAGAGGACAAACTAAAGAACAAGAAGATCCCTTCCTGATAGTGCCTCCTTTACCATTAAGAATTAATGTAACTTTTAATTAAACTGCTGATTTAGTAACCAAATGCAGACAAACAGTGTTTGCCTCCTACGCCTCTGTTAAAAGCCTGAATTCTGAGAGAAGGAAGACAAACAGAGGAGCTGCAGTACTTGCTGCAGCACCTGGTTGCTTACAGCTGGGAGCAGGCCGTGCTTACAGACAGGAAAAGCTACCTGTGTGCCTAAGATTACTACCCTCATAGAGTTACAGGCGTGGAAATGATCAGAGACACAAACAGGGTGCAATTATGACTACTTACTTTCGACTACTAAAATACATAGAGTTTGTTTTATGTTGAGAAGTCCTGTGTGCAGTGTTGGAGATCAAAGGGAAAGCTCATTCAGCTCTCCTTCAGCTCCTGCTGTGTATCCTACCCAACCTTGGAAAAATCTTTAAAGGTGAAGTGATTTTGATTTTTTCCTTATCATCAGCTGTTCTTTCTGCTCCTTTCGGCTTTTGGGGACATTGATTTCAATCGGCCAGGAAACACCCTTCAAAAATGAGCAGAAGTTTTAAAGCCCTGCTGGGATTTGAAGGATCAAGACGTGAGATTGAGGGAAAAACAAAAAGCACAACTCAAAGACCAGGAACTGTTTTATTATTACTGTTTTAGGAAACAAACCTTTCTAATCAACCTCATTATTACTGAAGATAATCTAATAAAGATAAATCACATCAGTGTCACATTGCCTCGATTGCTCTGAGATGAACTGCCTGCGCCTTTGCAGGAGAACTAGGAGGGATTTAATGGCCTTAAATCTTACACTAAGATTATTTAAACTAAAAAGCAGCAACTACAGAGCTCAAGTTGATGCACTGAGTAGAGTATTTCAAATAGCAGCTCTGCAGTGGGTCAGTTCATGTTTGGGTTGAACAGCTCAGACTACAAGCTATATATTCATCAGTAAAGCACTAACAGGTGCTTGGATCTGAAGGAGCTTAGAACTAAGAGAGCTACTGAAGTGTATTTCCTATCCAAAGGCATCTGCTGGAGGCAGCGAGGAGTGGAATTCATTTAACAACCACTACCACCATTTCTGCAGTCCTACATCAAGTTTTATCTGAACATTGAGTCTTCTGAACAACACGTTCTAACAGCAATAAGCAGTATCTGTTTTAACAGCTTTTTAGGAAGATTTACTTGCCTTCACTTAAACTTCCTCTCAATATGCAGGAAGTGATCAACCACCTGTTCATAGCGTTACAGTGCTAATTTAGAGGACAGCATCTGTAATTCTCACGAAGGTCATTCTGTTACAGCTGTGACAATACTTGAATATTCATCACGGAGTTGGCTTCTTTCATTAAGTTCTGTTTCCTTTTCTTTGCTTTTTCCTCCAAAATTAAGCCTATGGAATTCCTTTTTGATCTCCAGAAAGGATTTGTTTTTTGTCTCAGGAATTACCAGGAAGATGAAAGCAGCAACCAAGGAGCACTCCAGTAAGAACACCACGAAGCAGTACTGCTTCAGTCCTTTCTGAAAAGGAATTCGTGACTGCAGCATACTTTAAGTACAACAGTGGGTTTTGGATAACAAAGAGCCTGCTTTGTTTTTCATGGTAACCTGATTGCCTGACGCTCAGCGGGCTCCCAGAGAACACAGACCCCACCAGCCCTGAGTGCTACATGCCTCTGACATAAAGACATAAAGGAGTATTAAGAAATGTTTCGTCTTAATGAAGTGCTGAGATTCAGTTTTCTAGTTTTGGTATCTTCTGTTTTTCCTTTTAAATCTGAACTCCTCGTGCATTCCCCTTTACTTAAGAATGTTAGGTCCTAACAAACAGTGAGTGTTGTTAGTTACACTTAGTTTGCATGCACCCAGTGTTGAAGTCTCACTTTGTAACAGAAAGCAGTCTGATGGAACCTTAGAGAAGAGTTAAGTGGGAGGTGAAGCAGTCTGGAAAGACAAAGTATGCCAACTTACCACTATAAAAGGAAAAAGCATTCCAATGGTGAAGAAACTAATCCAGCTAACAGTCCCTCCAATCATGCAGGCAGCAGGACGTGAAGACTGCACGAAGATCTCAGCTGTCAGCGTATTGGTTATGCCACCTGGGGGAGTGCATGTGAGACAACAGGTGATTGTGGCACATGGCTGTTCACAAAGTACTCCTGATGGCACAAAGAGCTGCCGTTGTTAATGGCATGTTTGTCAATCTCTGCCCACCAGTAAGCATTCTGCTAAAGCGGCCTTGTTTCAATAGGACTGCTCAGGCACCAGAGGGCCCTTTAAAGGTGTAGCAGGTTTTTTCTTGCTGCTTCTATGACTTGCCTGAATGGAAGGCCAGAACTATGAGCCCCACCTGACACACAGCTGGCCCTGATAAGAACACGGCCCAAGCCTCAGTCTCAGGTTGTGCGATGCTATTCATCCCAATGAGACTGTATGACTTGCATGCCTTAATGAGAGCCTCGGCAGCCTGAAGTAAACACTGCTGGCTTACACAGCAGAGTTGCTCACATTTCTCCTTACGCTCTCCAAGACACAGCTGAGCATTTTAAAACATCCTTTTAAAACATCCTTTAGTGGGTGATACCTGGTCCCAGCCCAAAGCTCAGTATGAAGGCAAATATCGAGGTCATGCTCACGTAAGGCACCCAGGAGTACAGGTCCTGGAACAGAGGGAATGAAAAGCTTCAGTTCACATTTCAATAACCTAGTTTGAAATCTGGGCTTAAGTTACACATCCCTCAGTTACTTTATTTCAAGTAAGACCAACAGTCACTAGCAGATGCTTAAGTCTTCTATATTGAACAGGACTGCTTCAGAGAAAGTCAGTATTGCTGCTAATCTCAGATTTTACCAGGTGGCTTCCAATACTTCTGTCAAGATTCCTCTCCAGTCCTCTGAGGCAAAAACAGCATCAGCATGGAAGATAATTACTACTAGTTCAACATTTTGTCAGTGCTTATTTCGGCATTTCAGAATGATCCTGTGAGTTACCCAATTATCTTTGAGCACTCAGAGTAAACAGGTTTTCCTCACTGCATTGTTTATGTGTACATAAAGCTCAGTAGTGCAATAAAGAAGCACTAGGGTTACTATAGATGCACGCATATAAAACTAGGTGTAACAAACAGCCCAAACCTAAGCTTGAAATGTCATTATCCAAAAGCAGACTCAGAAGTTTACAAGAGCTACAACTTCCTCTAAGCGTTCATTGCAGGAGATGTGTGGAACCACCTCGTTTGAGCTGGCGCAGTGTATACAACTATTCACGATGCAGCTCTTAATACTACATCAGAAAGTATGGCAAGATGTTATTGTCTCATGGTTAATTTAAGGCACTGTGAATATCTCCAGGGAGTTCCCACTGGCTTTGCGAATTTACATCTAATAGAGTGAAGCACCTTTTGAATTGAAGCATTCATAAAATAGGTCTGTTTGACTTCACTTTACAGTTAAGTGACTGAAGTGGACTCTCATACTTAATATCATCACCCTCTAATATTTCAGCCTAGAAGGACAGTGTAAACATTATCATTGTGCAGTTTTGTCAGCGCTAAACACAGCTGTAGCTTTAAAACAAACACAGGACCAAATCTTCTGAGAGCTCTCATTTTATAGAAATAGCTCCAGAATCAAACAAAATCTTTCAACTGTTGCCATTTTTTACAGTGCCCATCAACACAGCTCAGCTCCCATCTTCCAACTTTGAGCATCACAGATTTACACTCACTGTTATATCACATAACAAAAATGAGTCCTACTGTACACCTGGTAAGTCAGAGAGAACGTTAAAACGATGCTCCAGAGGGTCATAAGGAGGTACCCCCCAAGGATGAGGTATCTTCTTCCCACGCGGTCTATAAGTAAACCCTACGGACAAGAAATGTTTTGTTACCATACTGAGCCCGCATTTACCAACATCAAATTGTTACAGTCTGTACCAGAAGGCAGAAGGAATTGTTGCATACACAGGTGAGTGCTGTGAGGCATTCACAAGCGCCAGTGCCGAGAGTCACGTAGGGGATTTTTTCAGCTGAGATCCCAGCTTGCTCGAAAACGTAGGTTGCATAGAAATAAATCTGCAACAGAAGGGGAAGAAAAGCAGAATTAGGCATTTGCAGTCAGTAAACAGTCAGCTGGAGACAAAAACCACATTCTCTGACGGAGAAGAGAAGGCTCCAGGGAGGCCTCATTGCGGCCTTCCAGTACTTGAAGGGAGCATATAGACAGGAAAGGGAATGGCTGTTTACGAGGGTGGATGGTGAAAGGACAAGGGGGAATGGTTTTAAAGTGAGACCGGGGAGGTTTAGGCTGGATATTAGGAGGAAGTTTTTCATACAGAGGGTGGTGACGCACTGGAACAGGTTGCCCAAGGAGGCTGTGGATGCCCCATCCCTGGAGGCATTGAAGGCCAGGCTGGATGTGGCTCTGGGCAGCCTGGTCTGGTGGCTGGCAGCCCTGCACATAGCAGGGGGCTGGAACTGGATGATCATTGTGGTCCTTTTCAACCCAGGCCACTCTATGATTCTGTGATATTAATCATACATCTGAATCTTTTACATTGTGACTTACAGCATTTATCCCGCTGAGCTGCTGGCCCATAGTCATCACCACAACAGTAACGAGCTGCCATCGCACAGCGCGATCAGTGAAGAGCTGCCAGGGCTTCTTGGGTTTCTCCCCATCCAAGGCAAAGCACTCCCGCTGTATGTCTTCCATCTCCCTTTCATACTGCGAAGAACCATGAAATCGCTTCAAAGCTAAAAACAAACCACTACACTCAGCTTCACCTGTTCCACAGTTTCTGGAAACTCATCTCTTCCCACAAGGACCCACCTTTGCTAAAATATGAACGTTTTCTACTTTAAAAAGCTAAGACAAACGGTGATTTGCTTTGTGACTTATTTTTTTGCTTGCTGGTTGTGATGCTGTAACGGGATGATAATAGCAGGGTGGCAAAGTCTTTGGCTACAGCAAATAGAATGAGCCCAAATGCAGCAGCCATGGATACAGAAATGAAGGGAAAGAGCTGCTTACCTTCAGAAGGCCTCAGGTAGGCAGGGATCTCCAGTAAGAGACAAGCCTCACCTCCACTGCCAACCCTTAAATGAGGGCTGGAAAGGGGTGGATCCTGGCTCCAGCCCTTCTGGTTACTCAGGTACATTGCATGCACCTGAGCTCCCCAGGGTTGGCCCTGCCTTCCCACCAGGTGCTCCATCACTGCTTCAGGCCATGACTTAGCATCTCCACTACACTGGTTTTCTAGAATGAAGGGTATCCTCTTTACTTGAGTTTTGCTGTGGTGGATTAGAAGATTTGAGAGACGTTCCTTTTCTTTTATTTTAGTGAAATAACTGACCTTGAAATATTCCCAAGGCAAACAGTTTGGAATTGTTTTATATCTGGGCCACAAAGTGCCAAATAGCCTTTTCACTGGAGGACATTCAAAGCAGTTCACAGCCTTCTGCTGAAATTCCAAACAAACATCACATCTTTTGTTATGCCCATGTCTCTAATTTTGCCATTGGGATGCATTAGCAGACTGCAGAGAAGGTAACTGATTCTTCTAAAGCCAAACACTACCTGAAGTCATCTGGATGGAAGACCAAAGGCCCTGTAACTATGTTGTGCTGATAAAGAGAAAAGCGAAATCCGGAACCCAATGTGCTCATCATAACCTTCTGAAGATGCAGAGAAAGAAGAACCACTGTGAGTTACCTTTGGCACAGCTCAGCTCATCACCTCTATCAATAAGAAGATATCTGGGACTTTCAGGAAACCACGGCAGGAGCAAAAGTTGGGCAAATGCTGGAACACAGCTGCTGGATAGCAAAAGAGGCCAATACACTTCTGCACCTAGTATTTCCCTGGGAGAGATGTGGGGAGAAAGCAAGATGTTTGCCCTTCAATAAATGCTTCTTGTAACCTGTTACCTACATCTTCTGAACCTCAACAGAAAGAGGCTTGCAAAGCATTTTCCACCCACTCTGAAATCAGGCTTCAGTCAGGAAGAAACAAGCAGTGCTGCTTTCCTGCTGCTCCCTGCTGTGCTCACTCCAAGAATTAACTTCAGATTTGCTGTAGCAGCGTTTTCCAGCAATACAGGAAAGTAAAAGCATAAGAACTTCACTTCAAGGTTAGCAATGAAACTCCCAACTGCTTTTGAGAACGATACAATAACCTGCCATTGAAAGGAAAACAGAAGGTCGCCTGATCCCACCTCCCACTCAGAGCTGATCTAACGAGGTGTATTTCCACAGAAAGGAATTGTTAAAATTGGTACAGCTGGAACTGACAGGAGAGGAATGGCGGGCAAGATAAACTTATCCAATAGAAAGCACTTTGCATTTTAAAGTACTGACCTCAGATGAGGCAGTCTAAGTTTGTATCCTAATTTATTTTGTAGCGCTTCACACCTAAAGTAATCAGCAAAGTCAGTCAGTTCAGAAGATGGAATAAGGAAAAAGGAACTTTTAAGGGCCTCGGGTGGTGGAACAGAGAGAAGAGAAAAGAAAAGATGAAGCAGACAATGTGCTGTGACTCCTTAGGGCAGGAGGAAGCTTGTGGCAGACTGCATGAAAGCAGCTTTATAGCTACGATTTTTCAGGAACCGATTGCACAAAGTCCCCAGCAACCTCATCTCTTCTCACAAGGGACAAAAACAGCAGTAGTGCTACTATAAAGAAACTCAGAGGCCTCCCTCAACTCCTATCATCTGCATTTAGTTATAATCCATTATCTCCAGCACAAACATGAACTTGGCATAACTGTGCCCATTTACTGGTGCTGTTCTGTTTGACGTATCTAAACTGAGAATCGTTCCCTGGGGAGATGGATAGTACAGACAGCTTGCAGTTTTAAGAATAAAATGGCAAAAGTAGGTTTTCCAGGTTTTTCTGTTCCACCTTCTGGATAAGCTGGTTCAGTAGTGCTACAGTGAGGATCCTTCAGGAAGCTGCAGGGAACTGCAATTCCTTACACAAGTAACACGAGGTAGAAAAGTACATGTATTCCTAACCTCAAACCAACTACTTGTCCTGTCAGAATGCCCCCAGTCAGGAAGATGGAGCTACCCATGGCCATGCCTCCTCGGAGATGTTTTGGGGCAACCTCCCCAAGGTACAAGGGCTGCACACAGAGCCCAACACCTGCAAGCCAAAGGAGAAACATTTTTCTATGAACAGACTGTATCTTAGCAGCTTTTCACAGGTCATATAATACTCTTAACCCTGGATTTCTGTGCTCAAGAATGCTCATTCCTTTACCAGACTCTGTTTATTGAACGATGATGTCATTAATGAAATATTACCTTATTCTGGCTAATTACAACCACACCAAAGATATGGTTCTTCATGCCTTTACAAACATGTGTAATGCTATAATGAGATAGAAAGTACTATGACAATAGCAGGGTGGCAAAGTCTTTGGCTACAGCAAATAAGAACAAGCCCAGATGCAGCAGCCAAAGACACAGAAATGAAGGAAAAGAGCTGCTTACCTTTGGAAAGCCTCAGGTAGGCAGGGATCTCCAGTAAGAGACATCCTCACCTCCACTGCCAGCCCGTAAATGAGGGCTGGGAAGGGGTGGATCCTGGCTCCAGCCCTTCCAGTCACTCAGGTACATTGCATGCACCTGAGCTCCCCTGGGTTAGCCCTGCCTGCCCACCAGGTGCTCCATCACTGCTTCAGGCCATGACTTAGCATTTCCACTACAACAGGTCACACTATGGCAGGTCAGCATTACAGGACTTGAGTCTTTTCAGTCTCCAAGTTTTGCTCTGCAATATATCACTGAACTGAAACACGTAGGAAACGGAACTTTTTCTGTGAATTTATCTGCCTTCAGAGTGCAAATTAAACAACAGAATGTCCTTCAGATCAAATCTACAAAGCAGCACACAAAGACGTACTGTAATATCTAAAGACTCACCAGTAATGTTAGGTCACCATGCACCACAGCTTACTGAAAGCAGGGATAGGAAATCCCTTACCTGAATTTATACCGATCAAAAACCTTCCAACAATCAGCAGCTCAAACAATCCTGTTGGAAAACTGATCCCCATTAAAATGGCAGCCAGTATGGCTAGAACGTTGTTCATCAGAAGAGCTCCTTTTCTGAAGGGGGAAAAAAGAAGGAATAATCAATAACACGTTTTGTAAAATACTTTATTTTTTGGTAATGCAGAGAAATGGGCTTTGGTCTGAAGAGACACGTTGCTCACTGGAAATCCAGTACAGCTGTTCACTCACATCTAAAAGCAGCCATGGCAAGGCAGGAACATGGATTTGTTCATTCACACTGTGTTTATATGGAGTGTTAATGAAATATTACACATCACACAGCACGTCCTCACCATTAACACAGGGCACAGAAGAGCACTTATGGGAAATGTGTTTTCACACAGTATTTCCATACTCTTGGAAGTACTCCTGGGAACAAAGCAGGAAAAGAGAACGTGCTCTGTCTGTGCCTGTCCCTGTAACTCACCTGCCGAGCTGAATTGCCATGCTGCCTCCAATAAGGGCTCCACACAGGCCACCAAGTGAAAAGAAAGAAGCAATGACAGACCAAAGAAAAGTCAGCAGGTTGGGATTGAGTTCCACGTGATAACGACTGGCCCAGGTTTCATTTAAGAACTTGTGTATGTGCTGCAGTAGAGAAAGCATGGTGTAAGTACAGCTTTCCATCCAGCCCTACAGCATGCTATTAAGAGTCACACCTAGATCCTGAAATCCCACTCTAGGAGCTAACAAGCAGGACCTTCTCTGACACAGCAGACAGATGCAAAAGCAGGTGATGCAATGCTCATGGCTCACTGGAAGATGTTACTTGTTTTATTCTGTTAATTCTTCTAAAGCAGTTACACAGGATAGCTGAATTACCACAAAGCAGAATACTTTACCTGAGTGGGGGCATTGATAATGGAAACGTTATATCCGTACTGAAAGGTCCCTCCAACTCCCACCGAGCAAACAGCCAGAAACAAGGTCCAGCTGGGAAACTAGGGAACAAGAGGGTAGGTATGAACACGGGCAGGCCCCTGAACTCACACCTGTGTAACACCTAGGATTAAAATCAGTGAGGCAATCATGGACTTTTTGGACTGTGAAAGTATTTGGTTAGAAAACAATATAAGCTCTCAAATATCTGTAGTAGGAGAACCATTTCACACTGATGTTGGCCAAAATTGAAGTGTTTTACAGGGACACAAGCATGACAAACCTCCAGATTAACCGTAGGATACACGGCCACTGCACAACTGATGGCATCTACTGAACTGTGGGAACATGTTCTGCACCAACCATGCTGCTCATGGTCTCAATGTTTACACACAATTTTAGGACCTAACAGGAATAAAATAAGAGTAACATTTCCATTAGATGCCTTATGGTTTCCTGAGGATAAAAAGTATTTATCTGAATGACAGCCAAGGCGATGAATTAAGAGTAACCAAGAAGGGTTGCAGTAAAGTGGCAGGAAAACAAAAACAACACGTGCCAAATGCAGGCATGGCACACTCAAATGTTTCCATTAACCAAGTACCATCCACAATCCTTGTGTGCCTCATGGGTTACATGCCCTGTAACCACCTTCATTTTGCTTCCATGAAGTACAGCTGTGGCAAGGCTCCCAACATGTGGTGCCGTGTGCCCTCTACCTCAGTTAACAGGCGCTGATTTTTGAACCAGCCCTTGCAGAACAGTTTGGAATGAGTAAAATAAGACCAAAATAAGACCCAACATCAGAAACACATGAAGGGGAACTGGTTTCCTCCAGCAGCCCGTGATTCACTTCCACTTAAGTACAAACAAATCAGAGAAAAAGCAATGCTGATTACATCTCACAATTGACTTCTTGCTGAGAATTGCAATCTCTCCATTCCCATTTTATCTTCTTCCAGCAATAAAATGAAGTTTCATGCATAACTTCAAGTCTGAAACAGTCCAAAGTCAAGATAATCCTGGCAATGCTTTTCTACGCCTGCTAAAGACATGGTTTTAATCTACATAATAGAACCACAGCCATCAAAGCACGCTTAGAGAGAACAAACAAGAAACAGCATAATCTTAAGCAAGAATTACAAGAATGCAGCAGCAGCAACAGCCATAAGAGCTGCAGCACAGAGATTTGGTTCCCTACTGACCTGCTTCTCTGAACAAGGCCTTCGCTCACCCACACCTCATGCTCTATATCTGCCAAGCAGCTGGGTCAGAATTCTTGTGATGAACTCCACGCTCCACCCAGAGCAATCATGAGAAATCATTGTTTTACATTTGTCAGAATGCACTCCTAATATATTACTCTGTTTTGAGCAGTATAGTCACATTTCAATTGAAGTTGGAAATAGCACGGGAAGATTCATTTAATATTAAGGGTATGCTATGCCTAATTGTGCTTATATTCATATGCCCCACATACTGTGGTACCACAAATATGTACTAGGTCTGTTATATGTAGATGCACATCTCTCCAGCCACATCTCCCCACTGTACCAGACACAGAAAGCTCCAGGAGTAACAACGTACATGCCCCCTTATTAGCACAAAGCCCTAACGAGGCACCTAAGCCACAAACGGCTACAGGACACACCTTTACAATACCTTATGCTCCCTGTTTGGTTACACTAGATGTACCAGATGGATTTATTGATTGTACACCTCAGGAGAGGCCAGCAATCCCTGCATATAACATCCACTATGATGAGCTGCAGCCCCATTCCTTCCTCCTAAGCCTCTCTTGCTCTTTTGAGCCTCTGGTTCCATAGTGAGAGCTGAAGTGAGAAGACACCACAGGGGGTCAGGAAAGGAGCCCAAGATCACTGACCCAAACCATACACACTTTGTTTTGCTATGACACCTCCATTTTTCCTCCTGCCCACGTCAGCCTGCTCATTCCCCTCGTATGCTGTGTCACACGTGTTGCAGCTTGGGCCCGGATTTCTTAGGCCACAGACAACAGCCTCATGTGTTTCACGAGTTATTGAACTCGTGATGGTTTATGAGCATTCCAACTAATTAACCATGAAAAAGCAGGGAGTTTCACAACCTTGCAGCACTGTTAGAGCCACAGACTTTCCGCAGGACCCATCTGTGAGGCCACAGAGCTCCGCTTACCTTGCTGGGTGCGCTCAGCAGGGGCTGGGACTCCATTCACAGCATGGGCTGAATTAGATTTCCTTTGCAAAAATTAGTAAACTACACTACAGGGATAAAAGGTGCCAAAGAAATTGAGTTATTATCGTAGGAAAACACAGATATTTGTGCTCCACCTCCAGCCCGGGGGATCCTTCTCAACCCTTCTTAAGATAGAAATCAGAGTGGCTGAGGATGGAGGGGAGCTCAGGGATCCCCCACCCCTGCCGTTTGCTGGCTGCCCCCAGCTCAGGCTGCCCAGGGCCCATCCATGGCCTCGGGCACCTCCAGGGATGGGGCACCCACAGCTCTGGGCAGCACTGCCGGGGCCTCACTGCCCTGAAGTCCAATGCTCATAAAGCCTCACAAAGCCACAACAGCTGACAACAAGAGCTCACAACATGACAGTAACAGCTCCCAGTAACAGGTTTAACAGCAGCGCACCTAGACCAGAGCAGAAAACACCCTTCAGCCACCCATCAGCTACCGACCTCGGCTCCCAAAGAGCCCCGCACGCCGTTACCTTTCGCTCCGGAGCCATGCCTGCCTGCCGCCCGCAGTGCCGCTCAGCCCCCACCTGACCGGGATTGGGCTGCGGTCCGCCCCGCGGGGATCAGCCGCGCCGGGCGCACTACGGCTCTGCCCCACCGCTCCGGGACCGGGCCTCCAAGCAGATGGAGCTCGGGCAGCGCCGCGAGCGGCCGTGCTCTGCCCCATAGCTGCGACGGCACCACCACAGCCGCAGCGCTGACTGAGCCCTGAGCCGCGGCGCCGGCCGCCCCAGCACTACATCTCCCGTCGCGCCCCGCGGCGGCCGCAGAACTACAGCTCCCAGCGTGCTCCGCCCGTCCCCTCCGAGCGGGGCGAAAGGCCTGGAAGCGAGCGGGGTTCTGGCGGTGCCGTCCAACTTCGGGCGCGGCGCGGCCCGGCCCGGCGGTGAGCGTTCCGGCGGTGACGAACGGCCCAGCCGCTGTTCGCTGCTGCGCGGGGCGGGCGGGCGTCCAGCAGGGCCCCGGGCCGCAACTCGGGCCGGGTGTTGGGGGAGCGCCGCGGGCCGCGCTGAGGGCGGCGGGGGACCCTCCCGAGGGAGCGCGGCGCTGACGGCCCGTTTCTCCCCGGCAGGAGGAATGGCAGCGCTGGGCAGATCCTGTCAGGGCATCCCCGCGGGTCCCGCGCTGGAGTTCCCGCAGGCCGCCGCCCCTGACCGCCCCGTCCTGCCCGGGGACGCCGTCGGCTGCGTGCAGATGGTGGGGAACGGGAGCGACGGCGGCTGCGGCTCTTCCGCCGTGTGCCCGCCCGGCGGCTTTGACATCGCCTCGTTGGCCGCGCTCGGGAGTTACAACGAAGGCGTGGCCGTGCCCCCCGTGGGCTCCTTCACGCCCGCGCCGCACCCGCAGCAGAGCCACAGCCGGTGAGTGCGGAACGGCCGCGCGCGGAGCGCCGCGTCGGCCCTCACAGATCTGCTTTAGTTCCCGGAGCGGTCGTGGTTTGTTTTGTTCCAGTACTGTGGTATCTGCACGTTAGGATTGCATTGCTTGCTTTGCTGCCTTGAAGTCTGTTGCTGAGGGATGAAGAAGCCTTCAAAAACTAAAGAAATGTGAGCGAATTTACTGAGACCTTGATCACAGACTCACAGAGTGGCTGAGGTTGGAGGGGGCCTTACAGATCCCCCACCCCTGCCGTGTGCTGGCTGCCCCCAGCTCAGGCTGCCAAGGGCCCATCCATGGCCTCGGGCACCTCCAGGGATGGGGCACCCACAGCTCTGGGCAGCACTGCCAGGGCCTCACTGCCCTCTGAGTGAAGAATTGCTTCCTAACATCCAACCTCAATTTCTGCTCTTTTAGTTTACAGCCATTCCCCCACGTCCTGTCACTATCAGACCATGCAAAAAGTCACTCCTCTCCTGTTGTAAGAATACTTGGATAACAAGGGATATAATTGCTTCGACTGAGCAATCCAGGCTGCAACGGTCGGCAACCCTGGAGTGTTCGAGAGGGAGGTGGTAAACAGGGAGCTGGCAGCCGACAGTGAGAATGTTTCTGATACTGTAGAAGATTTATAGTTTTTCTCTATGCACCAATCATAGAATTGTATTTGCCTACTATTTGCTAGATAAGCAGTGTAATTTTAGCCCACTATGTAAGTTTGTGTGTGTGGCTATTTTTATCCCTTTGCTCTTCACTATATACGTGTGGATTTTCTCAATAAAGCGGAGCATGATGATTTAATCATATTGATACCTGTCACGACTCTGGAACCCTTCTCGTCACACTCCTGCTTGTAAGCACCCTGCAAGTACTGGAAGGCCAGAGTGAGGTCTCCCCAGAGCCTTCTCTTCTCCAGGCTGCTCTCAGTGGCTTCTCCCAGTCTGTACATGTATCTGGGATTGCCCCAACCCAACTGCAACACCTTGCTCTTGGCTTTATTAAACATCACTAGCTTCTCGTGTGCCCAATTTTTGAGCCTTCTGATAAGCTCTTAGGCTCTGATGCCTTTTAAACATCAAATTGCTTTTTGCAATATACAAACACAAATTTTTAATGTAAAGATTTACACAATTCTGTCAAATTTTGCTGTTTGGTTACATTTAATTTGAGCATGTTGCCATGAGATAACGTATTAAGAGGCTGAGGTTAGATCCCATGCTGCTTCCTTTAGCATTTGCACGGTAGTACAATTGGACTTGCCCCTTGGTGAAAAAAATAACTAACACAAAGGAGAAGAAACGATGCATCCTGCATGCGGAGCTCAGCACTTGCAGCCTTCCTTCTTTGGAACAAAATGGGCCTTCTAATGAGAAATTTCCACTCCCTTCACAGCTGGTGACGCACAGCAACTGCTGCTCCTAGCGCTGTTCAGGCTGAGAGTGAAGCTTGAAAATGGGTGTCACAGGAACACAGATGTACCAGCCAGTAACTATTCCTCTCTGTTTTGCAGTGTCTCTGTTCGATGTGGAAAGAAGCATAAGCTAGAAGAAGAGTCAGAAGGGTAAATTGAATTTGTGTTTTATATCCTGAAAAAAATTAATGTCAATAAGTATTTGAGCACATCTTATCTACTAAATGCATAGGATGGGGACTTCTTCCATCGTTTCGATTTGGAACTCTTCCACTGAATTGCACATAAGCCCAAACCCATTGCAGTTTCCTCATTAATTGTATAGTACTGATTCTCTTGCACGGGTACCCCCATGTTAATAGGAGCAATGCTGATGTATTGTTTTGTAGAGGTTTCCTTTTTGCAGTCTGTAAAGCCGGGTGAAATGTACGTGACTTTCTCTAACATATTGTCCTGTAGGAAACCACGTTTCTCTTTGGTCAATTGTAAACGTGTTTTGTTTCCTAGTTGTCCCGTGAAGAAGAAGAGACTGACGGGAGCCAAAAACTGCCCTTTGAATCCCAGCACTGAAGAGTGGATTCTCTGTGCAGGTCAGCAGGCAGCTGGGGAGGTAGCAACAAGTCAGTATGGTGGCAGCCGTCCTGAAACTGCCATGTTAGAAATCCCCTGTGAAGAAATGGAGCAGACAATGGGGGAGCAGCAGTGCGAGGTTGCTCGCAGGAAGCTTCAGGAAATTGAGGACAGGTAAATGCAGGGATTGACTGGACTGGCTTTACTAAGCTTTACCTTTTTTTGGTGGGTATGAAGGGGTAAAGCTAGCAATTACAATAGTGTTACCACACTGCTGGGATGAACCGTCTGTGCGAGTGGTCTCTGTAAGCCGCCTGTGGGTTTGTGAGTGCTGCGGTTGATAACGTGATCTGAACTTGATGCAAGAACAAGAGATGCTGAATAAGTAACAGTCTCAAAATCATCACACAGCATCAATATGCAATGCTGGGTCTTTAGCTTCTTTTGTGTGTATCCAGAGCTCACAGCTTGTTCTATGATGAATACTAAAAATGCTCAGGATAGGTATGAATTTGTGAGTGTACAGCATGAACCAGAGATCTCTTTCCTCATGTATGTCTGAGGTTCATCTTGTTAACTATCAGATGGCTTGGGAGTGGGAAATGGGGTGGCTCTTGTCAGTCCTCTACAGTCATGCAATAAATGTTCTGTGCATTCTTGCCTTTCAAGGACTTTTGGGAATGTCCTGTGTATGTATCAGCTGAGTGCAGCTGAGCTGCTATTCCAGAATACTCTGAAATGACTGCTGCAGGCAGTTACAGAAGCAAAGAAGTTACATAAACTTAAAAAGCAATTTTTTTAGATGAGTACTTAACATGTGATGCATGAAAGGATGCGTTTTGCATGGCTAAATAAGAGCAGTCATTTTTCTTCATTCGGCTATACCTGCATTACAGAGTGTGCTTTATGCCTCTCAGGATTATTTCCCACCTTTCCCAGCTACTCTAAATTGAAAGGTTTATCAAAAATAGAGGAGATGCCTCCAGTTTGTTCTGGATTCCTCAACTTTTTGTACTGTTTTAATTCAGATTGATGCGAAGTCTTTCAAGATTAAGAAATACATTCAGTAACTTTTCATTAACTCTCAAAATTAACAGATGGGGAACTGAGCAGGCAAAGCTACTGGGACTCTCTGCTGTAATAGGACTGAATGGTATGCCTTCCCCAGAAGTGAATGTGGTTTATGTTTTCTTAGTGTCATTGTGCACTGCTGGACGATGCAAAGATAACAAAGCTAGCTCAGGTACCAGAAGCTGCTCGAGTGGCTTCTATGGTTGCAGTGGTTCTTAGGGTATATTGGCCCAAGAGAGACTCGTGTTAACACGGCCCCGCTGCTTCTGGTACCCCAGCCTAGGCCGGATATCTGCACTGTACAGTGCAGTGCACATGGATAGAACTGTAGTCTGCAGTGGATGTGCCTGTTAAAAGTATGCTCAATAGTGTTTATTTCCCTCTTCCCCCTCCGTTCCTAGGATAATTGATGAAGATGAGGAAGTTCATGCTGATGGAAATGTTAGCAATCTGCCCACTCTTATCCTGTCAGATACCCTTAAAAAAGGGATGAAGAGGGATTTTGGTGAAGTCCTGACAAAGAAAATAATAGAGTCTATGTAAGTTCTGGAGGAAATCATGGTGCTATGTAGCTAATACATGCAAATGAAATGAGACACACAGTCTGGTGTTTGTGGAGATGTCCTTAATTAGTGCATGATGCAGCCAGCGTTGTGTAACATACCATTCACCTGGTCACAAATAGGAGGAACCATCCTAATGTCAAACAGAATTAAGTGTAACTGCAGTGGTCATCAGGATGTCTGCTTTGTACCCCTGCTTTGTACAGAGTGAAAGATTTGGAATAAACGGTTATGTCCTCATTTTTATGTATGTGGGTTCCCCAAAGAAGGTCCTCAAGTGTGACCAACAGTGCTCGAGTTTGGTGGAAAAGAAAGGAAACACAGGGTTAGAAGTAATGGAACTGGAAGTAATGGAACTAGTTAAGGAAAAGAAAGTTGGAATGCGCATCCTGGAATACAGTTCCAGGCTAGCACAGTGCAGGAAGACACTCACTGGTCTTCTGCATTTAGCAGCTGTGATTGCAGAACTTTAATTTAACTGACACTCCATCCCTTCTAGGAGCCGTCCCTCCATGGAGCTGGTGCTTTGGAAACCACTTCCTGAATTTCTCACAGATAAACTGAAGCCTGTTTCTGTTAAGAACTTCAGGCAGCAGAGTACTGAAGGGTGCCAAGCTAAGCAGTCAACGCCAAGAGCTGCTTTTGACCCACAGACTGAAACATTCCCTGAATCACAACAGACTGCCATGTCTCCAGATCCATATGCTAGTTTGGGAATCTCTGGATGTGCAGAAGAAGAAATGGAGCTGTAGATGCCAAATTGTAGACTGAAAGTGGTGACCTTGTGATGTTTTTTTTGTTGTTGTTGTTATTTTGATTCCCTCTTTCCTTCTGGTTTGTGTGAATCTGAAGTTTGGTTATGTTATTTTGTTTTCCTAGTAGCAATTGTAAGAACATGGGTTGGCCAGACACCGCTTTGGGAAACGATATAAAAAGGTAATTGTGGTCTGTTAAATATTCTCATTTTTACTGAGAAGGCAACCCAGAGGCCTTTGGAACAAGGAAGCAGCTTTCCATCTTTGTTAACGATGAAATACCCTCCTCATGTCCCTGGAAAGGTTTAAAATCCAATTAACTGAATGTTACGGTGGCTTAAGCCACGCTTTTCACTTACTGAGCCGTTTAGACTGGTGCACATTCTATGCTTGGTCAGTTACTTGTGTTCACATTAGAAAGGAAGACACTCCTGAGTCTAGCCAGAGACAGGAAAGTCACTCCTGTAGAAATACAGCTCTTCACACAATTGCTGCTCCCTCTGCAGCTTGCACCTGATGTAAACTCCAGTGCTGAAATGATACGTTCTGCAGCTTGGTAAGGAAGGAATGTTACCTCTTGCTCTGGGGAAAGTAGAACTGGCTACTAACTTGGAAGGCATCTGTTAACTATAGTCCTCTTTGGTTTATGATCAAATAAATGTGGGGTTTTTAACACCTCTCCTCCCCAAATGGCACACAGTCTAGAGAGAAGTGGTTCCCAAGCCAACTGATGCACATTTGACATCGTGATGTGATTCTTTATACGCACTGAGCTGGCAAGTCAGTTCAAGACAGCGTAACTTCATTCAGTAAGCAACATCCTTTAGTTCTGCTAGAGATGGTACATAGATCAGATAAGAGGGAGCTGATTTTCTGGGGTAAAGGGGGTCAAATGCTGAATGCCAAGGTAAATAAGTCCCAGGCTTTGAGACTGCTGACACTGATGGTGAAGAAGATGCTTGTTGTCTGCGTGAGGAAACCCAGATGTATGGGCTAGGCTGGAACATGCCATTAACACGATGCCACGTGGTTTATACAGATACAGGCCAAAATAATTTTGTATCCTGCTTAGGGTGTTAAGGAATCCTCAATGGCTCATAGCTTTTCTCCATGCACACCACTTCTATGACACTTAAACAGGGCAGAGAATGTCATCTTCTGCTCTCAAGTCCAGAGAAACCCAAATTGAGGCTTTTCCTTTCCTAGTAATAGATTCAGTCTCCGCATCCCAGTCTAACATGGAGGAGCAGGTACACTGACCTCAGCAATGCAGCTGTCTGCTAAGAAAATGTCTTCATCCTGTGCGCAGCTCACTGATAATCTTTGTGGGTTTTTAAATGTTTAAATAACTCATAGTAGGCAGTTTGATTTTTAACTTCTCTTTTTGCAGTCGTTCTTTTCTGGCTCAGAACAGCAGCTTTCTTTGAAAGCTCTCCCTGTTAGTTAAACCCTGTGTGTATCTTGCTCTTCTTGTTGAAGGTTTTCTGACATTTGCTGTCTCTGGCTAAAATATTTCAGAGCTTCACTAAAAACATTCCAACATCTGAATAGGTATTATGCTGAAAACTGGTATCTGAGTTCCATTCTGGGACTTAGGAGAGCGTGTGCAGCATTTTCTTGCTCTTTATATCTATTTCAGAGTCTGTTACAAATCTCTAGCATGTAATGTGTAAAATTCCTTATGTATTATTATACTGTTGAACTTGCTTAAAACATACAGCCTTTGACCTGCTGCTGCACGGCTGGGGTGTAAAGTAACGCAGTTTGGGGCAGGCTGTAGTCATTGCGGGTAGAAAAAGCCGTGCCTCTAAAGATCCACGTTTAAGGCTGCAGGATTGCAGTGAAAGCTCAGGATTGGGACTGACTGAGCTGATGGCTCTGATGCTAAATGAATGGAAAAGGAAGGATAACAAGTCCAAAAATGTGATGAAACCATCTCAACAACACTTAGATTTTGGCATAGGGTACAGAAAACTCAGAGAAGCCAAAATGTTAAACCTGGAGTTTCCTCCCTGCTCAAAATACGGAATGACAAATTGCCCATTAAATTAACAAATACTGACCTCTGTTATTCTGCCATCCGAAAGAAAAACCTACTGGTAGACTACTGACAAAGACCACGAGATGGGAAAGAACTGCATCCAGTGCATTTGCTTTGGTTTAGATTTACTTTAAAGTTTGTCTAACTTATTTATGCTGTTACTAGGAGAGAACAGGGCTGAAGTGCTTCAACTGGTGGGGGAGGAAAAGAGCATGGGTGAAGTAGGAGCCAGTTATCTGGAAGGACCGAACAAAATCATTGCTCTGGTATGTGGTGAGGACAAGCTTACCAGGGGTTTTCATGCTTCTGTATCTGTAAGAGTTTGATTTGTTGTTGCCTTCCTTAAGAGACTTTATTAACTCTGCTTGCAAGGAAGATAGAAACATGATGCAGTATTAGGAAAAAGTTTTATTTTGAGATATGGAAGATCTGATTCTGGTCTGTCTTCTCTTGGGGCCAAATCACCATTTGTATGTGAGTTTTTCAATAAATTTTCTGAAGTATTTTTAGATGGTGCAATTCATCCTTAACACTATGAGCTGTATAAGGACAGCACAGTAACCAGGCACACCAGGTACCAGCCTGCTGGACTCATCTGGTAGATGTTAGTGCTAGCAGAAGTCCTGAGGTCTATGAAGCTTCCAGGTACCTAACATGAAACGTGTGCTTTCTGGGGAGCCATCCCAGTAAATGCCACCAGCTTCTGTCAGAACCCACACTGACAGTAAGCCTTGATAAGCCACGCTGTGAAGCATCTACAACTGTGAAGATGAAAAGAGGGAACAAAAGGGTATAATTTGTCCTCCACTTCTGTCTGCTGTGTTTTAACAAGTTTTGGGTGTAAACTTAAAACAGTCCATTTCCAAATGTGATGGGGACGCAACTAGAATTCACCAGGTTTCTAAAGACCTGCTGTTTGTGAGATGTGTTTTGATCTCTGAGGTGAGTAAATAATACACTACAGAAAGCAGGCAATCTATATCCCCGTCACTGGGTGGCAGTGTTGCTGCTGTTTTAATTGGTTCTTCACACCTGGAGAACTGCGCAGTAGCAGAGTTAAAGCTGTTTTCAACAGCAAGTACTGAGATTATCCCATTTACCTCGTTTTACACGACCTTTACAGGTCATCCCATGCACATTCACTAACAGTGCTGCAACTGGTGAAGCACCACAGGCCAGCACAGGTCTAACCCTCCAGAGATCCGTAAGAGCAGGTACAGACACCGTGCTAGCCTGAGGGACAGAAGTGCAGAAAGACCCACTCTCCAGAAACACCTACAGAGCTTAAAGCCCCCAGGAGGCCCAGATATCCCCTCCCCCCTACTGACATACAAGGCAAGAAGTGAGCTGCATTGCACTTTAATTGCACCAATATAGTTAAATAAAATGGAGAAAGCAACTCTACATAGCCAACAGAAAACAAGCATTTACACAGTAAATCTGTAAAATGTACAGACTATTTAGTTTTAACCCAGCTGTCTAAACACAGATATCCCAATAAAGCTTTCAGTGTTAAAGAAGAGTACTTTGATTTTCAGGTTCATTCCAAATCGCCAAGTTATTGAGAAATCTTCTCTCCTAAGAGAACACTGAATGGGAGCAGTGGGGGAGAAAAAACACCCTTTTTTCCTTACCAGTAGAAATGAATGGCCATCACTACATCTACCAGCATTCGTTGGAAGGAACAAGCAACACTTCTCTGAATACAATCAATTCCACCCCTTGCCACCCCCCAAAAGGGCATATCCTGGTACCCTGCCAGGAGATAAGCAGGGACAGTTAACACTACCAAGTTAGACACTGATCAGCTGAGGAAAAAGTTCATTGGCAAAGCTATCCTCCCAAGTATGGTCAGTGTCAAGTGGGGAGGGCATGTCACTGAAGGGTGACAGGGATCCTTCATATCCAGAGTCACTACCAGCATCCAGCAGATAGCTTGAGGCTGCAAAGCTATGATGAGAGGGAAGCAGATGAGAGATGCCCAGCTCAGGCATTAAGCTGTCTACAGGTTCCTCTTTCACAGATACTGGGACCTCAGCAATAGCAGCAATAGCTTTGTCTTCAGGCGGAGAGAGAGGCACTCCCTCAATTTTCACAAGCATATTGGTTTCATTGCCCATTTTAACAGGAAACTCCAGTATTAAGGGTTTTGTGTATACATGATCAAACCTTATGAGTTCATTAATGGCCTCCAGCTTAGCTGATGGGGACCCCAGAGACAGAGAGGGGGAGGTCGGTACGGAATTTGTTTCTCCACACATCTCTTCTTCCAGCTTTTCCAGGCTGGATGATTCTGAATCAGCACATTTGAGAAACATTTCTGGGTCCAGACTGTCCAGAAAGCCGAACAGGAGATCAGACTGCAGAATAAAATACTGTTTTAGAAAGACAGCCTACTACTGTAACAACACATTCACTGTGGCAGTAGTCCACCTTCATCTGAAAGATAGGCTAACATCACCACACAACTGCAGTTTTACCAAGAGCAACTGCCAGTTATTGATACTGGTAAGACAGTCACTGATCAGAACTACTTCGTTCATTAACTCTCATAAGGGTAGTACAGATTTCCAAACTCCACACTGACTGCATATTAATAGATCCTCAGTATCTTAGACCCTTCACATGCCAACACCACAGTACCTACTGGCTCTAGAGAACAAAGTACAAGAACCAGGTGCAGGCAGATCTGCCCATGACCAAAAGGTATGGAAGCTTTCAGAGTCTTCAGGATAGCAAGCAATTCATACCCAATTGTCTCGAAGCTCCAACTAAGCATAGTCATCAATAACCAAGCTTGTTTCCAACAACAGTAAAATTACAGTATGTAGTCAGCATTTGTATGCTTTTGCTGTATAAGCTATAAGACTGTCCAGACAATATTTTCTAAGATGACAGAAACTGAACTTGAAGTTGCATTAACATCTCCTGGACTCATGGGATACCCATCAGGTCTCAAGCCACAAGTAGGGCATTCCAAAGCTTAATAAACAAGCTGTTGAAGATCAGAGACTTTATATTAAAGAGTCCTTAGGCTACTTAGGACAGGAGCAGATGCTCACCTCAGAATCTGAAGAGTCACTGCCATCAGAATCCATGTGGAGGTTGTCAGAAATGGTGACAGCTGGGCCTGCACCTGCTGCAGAGGAACACGTAGTCTGAGTGCTGCGGACTCAGCGGACCCGGTCACCAACCTGATGTCATCCACCTGGGATTCCTTTACAACCTGTATGAGGAAAAAGCCCCATCAGTCACAAGTGTTCTAACAGGCAGGACGGCACCCTCAAGATCATGCACTTCTGCAACTACTTTCACCATTACGTTCTCTACTTGCTGTGCAATACCTGATGAGGTGAGACCACTTTCTATGGTGGCTCAAGCCTCCCCACCCCTGGAAATCCACCTTGCTCACCAATGTTAAATGACAGCCTGGCATCACGCCACTTTCCCTGTTCTTTTCAGACACGCATAAATGACTGTAACAGCTTTCTTCCTCTCCACCCCAGAGCACAGAAGGACAGGTGAGCTGTGGGTGCCCCATCCCTGGAGGTGCCCGAGGCCATGGATAGGCCCTGGGCAGCCTGAGCTGGTGGGGGGCAGCCAGCCCGTGGCAGAAGTGAGACTAGTTCCCTCCAACCTCAGCCATTTTATGTTCCTATATCAGAAAAAGCAGCACCCACGCACGCTGCCGGGGTTACTCAATGCAGACAGCGCCTGCTCAGCACAGAGCCGCTCCCGGCAGCTCCGGCCGCAAAGCGCCGCGCTCCGCCCCACGGCGACCTCGGGGAGCGGCACCGCCGCACTCTGCCCCGCCGGGGGTTGCAGGCACTCACCGTAGACTCCCACTCCGGCTCTGTCTTCAAAGCGTCCAAGCCCAGGCGGCAACGGAGCTCCTGATTCTCCAGGGAAAGGCTGCCCGTCTGCTCCCGCAGCCGTTGGTTCTCCCGCAGCAGCCGTTGGTTCTGTGGAGATCGGCGCGCGGTCAGATCGCGTCCCGCAGCCGCCTCGCACCCCCCAGCCCGGCGCTCACCTCTTCCTCCAGCTCCACCACCTGCTGCTCCAACTCCGTCATCCGCGCCTTCTTCCTGTCCCGGGCGCTCTGAGCCGCCACGCGGTTCTTCAGCTTCCTACAGGGCACAGTGCGGTCACCGCCGGCCGCCCCGCAGCGCTGCCCCGCGGCCCTCCCCGCGCGGCCCAACGCCGCCCCCCCTCACCTGCGCAGCGCCTTCTCCTCGGGGCTCAGGTGGGTGAGGCGCTGCCGCTTACGGGCCGGCGGCGGAGCCTCCGGGGGGTCGGGAGCCGCCCCCGCGGGCAGCACGACGGACAGGCGGCGGCCGGCAGCGGACTCGGCCGCATCACCTGGGAAAAGGAGCAGCCGCGGAGCTCCCCGCAACGCCGCCATGACCGCACACGCCAGCACAGATCGGACGACACCGACCAACGCTCCGCCAGCACGGCCGCCCCGCCCGGATTTCTACGGTCGTGGCTCTCCCTGATTGGTCGGAATGGAGTGACGTGAGGCGCCGCGCGGGCCGCGATTGGCTGCGGGCGGGAGCGAGGCCGGGGCGGATTGCATCAGACTGTGGGGGAGGGGTTGGCGCGTGGCGGGCCTTGAGGGCGCTGCGGGAGCCGTGCGGGGTCCGTCCTACCGGCCCTTTGTGCCGTGGTCATTGAAGCCCGACTGTTGCTCCCTGCTGAGCGCTGCCCCTGGTGCTTGTGTCCGCTCCGACAGTAACGGTGTCCGTTCCCACGTGCCTTGTTAACATCTGGTGAAAGGAAGGCGCGGACCCGGCAGTCCAGCCTTGTTAGGTACATGTAGCGTCGCTAAGCCTGGCTGCAGAAGTGCTTACTGAGAATAGCCTTGCCAATACAGTGCTGCTACCATTGGGATACAAACAGTCCTATATTAACCGGAGATTCAAGCCACTGGGTAAAAAAAATGCAAAAGAGGAGTTAAATCAAGCTGGTCTTGAGCTGAGATGTGCTTTCACCAGCACTGCCCAGAGCTGTGGGTGCCCCATCCCTGGAGGTGCCCGAGGCCATGGATGGGCCCTGGGCAGCCTGAGCTGGGGGCAGCCAGCACACGGCAGGGGTGGGGCTGGGGGGGGTCTCTGAGGTCCCCTCCGACCTCAGCCATTCTGTGATTCTATCATTTCAGAATGCTTTAATTCTGACTTCTGCCTTTTTGGTTTTCTTTTCTTTTGCCAGCTTCTTGTTTACACGTTCCTCTTCTCGTATTTCTCTTTTTTTTTTTTTTTCAGTTATTGCATTTAAGCCTGTGATCCACGTGTCAGTGATTACTTTAGAGGGTTTCTTACCCAGCCTTGTAGAAATATCAAAGAATGGTTGGAGTTGGAAGGGATTCCCAAAGGCAGTCTGTTCCCACTGCCTGCAGTGCACAGGGACACCCACAGCTCCATCAGTGCTCACAGCCCCGTCCCCTGACCGTGGATGTCTGCAGGGATGGGGCACCACCGCCTCTCTGGGCACCCTGTGCAGTGCCTCACCACCCCCATTGTAAACAACTTCTTCCTTATATCCAGTCTAAACCTCCCTTCTTTCAGTTTGAAACCATTTCCCCTTCTGCTATCACACAGATCCTGCTAAGGGGTCTGCCCCTTCTTTCTTACACCCCTCCTTTAGATCTGTAGTTCCTCACCACGATCTGAGGATGTGCCAATGAGGATACTGTTGGCTTTCCTGCCAGAAACAACATTAGTTCCTGCCAACAGCTTTTATGTGGTATGTTCCAGGTGGCCAACCTACCAAAGGAAATAGTTCTGTTTAACAAAGGTGGAGAGGCTTTCCCCTTGTGTAACATCAGATAGGGAAAGAAATATGAGTCGAATGTTATCTACACGTGAAAAAAGGGGGCACAGAGGAGGTAAAGAAAATGGGAGTATAAAGAGAAAAGATAATTTAACTAATAGACATAGTCTGAGAAAGAGCATGTTTGCCCAGTGTGTGTCTAGAAACACTTGGAAAGTGGCCTAGGGCCTCCAGCTCATGTCAACAGCTGGCATATTCCCAGATCTGTATCAGTACCTGATTAAAGAGAAAGGAAACTGTTCTGCAGCCTAAAGCAAGGTTATTCCCAACTTGTAATGTTTGTAATTATCTTTCTGTTCGTTTTACTTATTCTTACATTTCGTCAACACACGCTGAGGTGGAAGAGCGCATCTCTCAAAATATGAGTCCTCTCTGTCTTCAGGTGAAAAATCACCATTGCATTTCTAAAGGAGACTGCTAACCTGGTTGCTGAGTTTGCTGTCAGCTGGGCAGGGGAGACTTCAGCCCTATGCCTAGGTTTGCTGGGGTACTGGTAGCGCTGTTACTAAAGATGCCTCAATTTAACACCTTCTCCAGATTTGATTAAGCTCTCGGCCCAAGAAAAGGATGAAGCTGTGTGCTGTGAGTGCTCATCAGAAGTGACGTTGCCTGAGAGGAATTGTGTCCACCTATATACATGGATGCATGATGATACGTTTGTGGTGGTAGTTACAAGTAAAAGGAAAAGGTAGTGCACTGGCTTGAGATGGATACTATGAGTGCAGCTTTAGGGGAATGTTGCAGAATGAGTTTGGGCAATACAAGAGAGAGGGAACTTGTTGTTGGCCTGCCGTCCCATTGAGCTGACAGCTTGTGTTCTGGATTCTCAGTAAATATTTGATGTGCTGAGTGATCTCTGAGGAGAACAGCCAACTGTTGAAATCTCACATGCCTAAAAGCTCCTGTTCCAGTAAATTCTCCTGTTTGCACATCCTGATTCAGAACTGGAGCCTCTTCTTGGAAAATGCTCCAGGAAGTAAACAACCGCACTCAGTAAAGCCCGATGGCTGCTTCCTACTGGTAAAGCCTAGCACTGGGGCAGCGCCCACTTCTGAAAGGAAACAGCTTCTGCTATTTCTTAGGCTTCACTCCCTGGACTTTGAGATTCCCCTGGAAATTCAGAGGCTCTGAGAGTCCTGGCAGCTTTCTTGTTTTGTCAGGGGACGGGGCTGTGAGCACTGATGGAGCTGTGGGTGTCCCTGTGCACTGCAGGCAGTGGGAACAGACGGCCTTTGGGGGTCCCTTCCCAAACAGTCTATGATTCTATGATTCTATGATTCTACTTCTGGCAGAATGAAGAGATACTGTTTCCAAGGACAAGTCTGGATGTTCATCCTGTTTCCACTTGTCCTTACAGATCGAATGCGGCATACAGTAACCACTGCTTTAGTTTATTTCTTAGTGCTCTTCTCTCTTTCTTTGCTTCCATATGCTGCTGTGCCTGCATGTTGGCGTGGGCCCCGAAGGATCACTGCATGGTGCATATCTGTTCTGTCTTGCAACTCTCATGTCAGCTTGTACTGCACATCAGACAGGAGTTTGCAGCGGCATTTGAGTGCATAAAATGAAGGGCCGTGGGAGACATCTTTAATTGGAGAGAATGTCTCTGGGGAAATCTCGGCTCGTCGTGTCGCACCTTGCTGGGGCGTTCGCCGGCGGGCAGAGCAGCTCCTCGGGTACGGGAGGACATCTGCTGGCTGCTCTGCCGCGGTGCAGCCACGGCCGGAGGCGGTGTGAAGGGAGAGAAGGGTCTGAAGTTTCGTTTAAGGATTACTTCAAAGAAAAACAACCTTCTCGCTCACGTAAGAGTCCAGGAAGTCTCTCTGGTCATCAGAAGCTCTATCCACTACTGCTGGTGTTCAGTTGCTTCTGATACCCATTTTAAATTAAGGTAGATGTCGCCATGCTGCATAGCGTTACGATGGTATGTCCCGAATTCCTCTATGATGTTTAATATACGTGGGGGGACCTCTGAAGCACCAACTGCTTCTTAAATTTGAGTGTCAGAACAGCCCAGAATTCCAAACTAATACTAAATGAATATCTGCAATGTAGGAGGAAGATGTTAAGTCAATGAGACTCCTCTCCTCTCCTCTCCTCTCCTCTCCTCTCCTCTCCTCTCCTCTCCTCTCCTCTCCTCTCCTCTCCTCTCCTCTCCTCTCCTCTCCTCTCCTCTCCTCTCCTCTCCTCTCCTCTCCTCTCCTCTCCTCTCCTCTCCTCTCCTCTCCTCTCCTCTCCTCTCTTCTCCTCTCCTCTCCTCTCCCCTTCCCTCTGTGATGTATACCAGGCAGTTAATGGGAAAACCAATCTCAGTACCTTCTATATAGGCTCAGTATTACCCGCAAATACTCTGGACTTGCAGCCCAAAAATGAAAAGCTCATCGCTCACCAGTGGGGGGAGACAGTCACTGGTTTCTGCCGTGACAGGTTGCCGTCTCCCTTGTAACTGGATTTCCCACTGAAATGTGCCGTGCTGCGCGATTTGGTGTTACCAGATCTCTTTGAATTATAAATCACAGGAGTAAGAACCATCTTTTTATTACATCTGAGCAGATCCTTTTTATATATTTTCTGTTTTCTATGCAAAGTGAATGAAGGATGAACTATGCTCTACGCAAGGTCTGGCTGATACTGGAGATAATCAGATGGAAATTCAAAATTCACAGTGACTGAAGTAAACTTTTAATCCATACTTATGGATTAACTTCTTTATTTCTTTGAGAAAAGGCCATGTTTTCCTTTGCTTTCAATATATTTACTCTTAATATCGCTGGGCCCCTGCCCTCATCGCCTCCCTGCTACAACCTGACTTCTTCCCTACGTTTCACATTCCTTAAACATCCCTATCAAGCAAAAGACAACATATGCTGTGGCCAATCTGCTGCTGCACACATACTTTTTTTTCTGGCTACTGTCGTGCAGAATGTGTGACAGCTGACCACCACCCCCTGCCCCCCCATTGAGGGATGCAGTTCTGTTTACATTCACTCACAGTTACTTATGTCCTTTCCTAGTCGCAGCCCCTTAACACGCAAATATAGTCACACAAGCTTCATGTTAATTAAATGAGATGCACTCGAATTGGTGATTTTGTTTTAAAAGTGTAAAATCAATAACAGACCGTTCTTTGGGCAGTAGAACTGGAGAGGGTTGGTTTTTTAGGCATGTTTCTGCTTCTTTTGCTTCCCCTTGTCTCCTGCACACCCTGGTGAGTGCTGCTGCAGTACCCAGAGGCAGCAGCCTCTGATTTGCAAGAATGTACAGTCTTAAGACCTCTGTTCTGCCCTCAAGCTTTGTTAAAATTAGCTGATGTGTTCAGAAGAGTGACAGGGCTGGCAGGCAGATAGCGTATGTTTAATTTCATTATGAAATGAGGCTAAAAGAGGCTCTAGAAGGGGTTCTCCCTTGTGCTGTATTCGTGGTTGACTGCACAGATTTGGCAGAAGGCAGCTTTCAGACATCTCCAGCCAAATGTGTTTTCGAGTGTAGAGATAGCAAGACCAGGGAAGCAGGATTACTGCCCGGTTTAGCAGTGAGAAGGGCTGGTGGTCACCGTGCGAGCACTGCTCGGTGCTGGGTTTTCCTCTTGCCTGATATGCAGAGCTGCACTCCCTACACAGTATTTCAGCCCTGTTCTCAGCCTTGAGCTTTTTCTCTGTCATTCAGCACAGGGGTATGTGGGCACTTCACTGACATTGTTTTCCATCAGTGTGGGAGGAGGGCTCTGTAATACCTAGTTATTTGCATGGGAAATGAGATGTAGGAAGTTTAGTGTCAAAAGCACCCACTGGTGTTGGTTGCCCTCTTCTCAGGGCATTCTTTTTCAGGCCATTTGGCATTATATCTCATTTCATTATGCTCAAATCAAAGCTCTTATTGACCTCAGCTGCAGTTATAAATGCTTGAAGCTTCTGTGTGTCAGATCCCAGGCCTCGGTTTGCTATGTAAGGGAAAAGAAAAGGAAACATAACTGAAGTATTATAGCAAACTGAACTGGGAGCCATAATGCTGCTAGCTGGGAAGAAAGCCAGTTAGAAATATTTGATTGCTTTAGTGTTAGACAGTCCATTCTTTTCCTGCAATCTCCTGCTTGGATTTCTGCCCAAGTCGGGGGAACTTTATGACCTGAGACTCAGTGCCTCATGTCACTCCTCGCTGTGTGACTGTGGGACTGTGGCAAAGGCAGTGTTGCTGTGCCTGCAGACCACAGCTATGGATAGTTTTGGAAGTCTATTCAGTTATAAACAGAAGCAGGGGTTCTATCTATCTATCTATCTATCTATCTATCTATCTATCTATCTATCAATTTTCACTATACTTCACTAATTTTTATCTACAGTGGGACCCTCCTGTGAAGGCAAAAGTGTACCCAGGTAACAGAAGACTTTCCCAGTACAGGTGGACAGGGTACAAGGTTTCTTCTGAACTGTCCAATATAAATACACCCTATTGATATATATATGTTTAAATCTGAAATCTTACTAATCTCTCAACGGTGTAGATTTTTAAAGATGTTGTGATTTTTAAATAGAAGAGAGGGAAAAAGGAAAAAATATATCTCTAGCGTTCACAGATGCCTACTGAAGTCTTAAGGACACCTGGGATGCCTTGATCTACAGTTTATGACTTAAGCTGTTTACATTTACTGATAGGACATTCATTGAAGGAACTTGATTATAGTGGCATGAGGACCTTTTTACAACAAGAAAAATATTTGGTGAAGAAAGAATCTCAAACCTGACATGCAGGGCTTAAAAACCTCCCAGTTATTGGAAATTAAAACCAATTAAATAAAAATAAAAGAAAATAAAGCAGAAGAGAGGTCCATGAAATGTTACAGTGCCATAAATGGGTTAGATGAATGCCAGGAAGCGGTTACAAAAACCCAGTTGTTCTTAATGGTGACTTGATCTCAAAACCGTGGTTGATCAAGTCCAATTCTGATGCAGGAAGCAGAGGTTCGTGGGATTGGTGGAGTAGGTGGTTGTCCTTCAGCAGCTGATGGCTTCCTGTTCTCTTCTTCTTCCTCCTTTCCCCAGTGAAGCAAGAAGCTCCCAGGCTATAGGAAGGGCCCCAGGAGCGGATCAATCCTTTGGCACAGGGCAGGTGGCATATACAAGGAAGACCATTTATGACAGTGCTGGAGAACTGAACTATCCCAAATATTTTCCGTGGGACACATTACCCTAACTTAAGACTTTAGGAAGGGACTTTTTGAAACAGGTGAAAGGATGAGAAGAGTGAGGCACCTGTGGGGCGGCAAGAGGGAACCATAGGCTTTGTTTCTCTGTTTCTTCATTTCAGAGGCCTGTAATCATTAGAGGGAAGAAGAATGGAAGGACACAGAGCATGCAGATCCTCTTCTGAACTCCTGAAGAGATGGGAAGGCAGCAGGTCTGGATATCATAGGCCCAATCCACAGAGGAGGTAACAGCAACCCACTCATCATAGTAACAATTACCCCGCATCCATCTCAGCTTTTGCTACAGATTGCAAGACTCTTCGGAGAAGAGTTCCTGAGTTCTCCTCGTTTAACCTCTTCCTGTTGATTATGATGTAGCAAACTGTATGTTACCCAAACACCAGCATTGATACGCAGATAAAGAAAACCAAGGGGAGGCGGTTTGCAGGAAAGATGCTTTTATTCAGTGCACTAGATGCTCATTTCTGGCATCCTACTGGAAAACAACTTCATAATATTCTAAAAATCATGTTGACCACATCTGTTTGCTTACTGCCTTCTCTGTTGTAACCAGGCTCAAAGAATACTGAGTTAACAAGGTGCTGATCAATACTCCTAGGGCTGGAGCACCTCTCCTATGCAGAAAGGCTGTGGGAGTTGGGTTGTTCAGTCTGGAGAAGAGAAGGCTCTGGGAGACCTCACTGCAGCCTTCCAGTACTTGCAGGGCGCTTACAAGCAGGGAACAACTTACAGTTTGATAGTGATAGGACATGGAGGAATGGCTTTAAACTAAGAGGGGAGATTGAGGTTGGATGTGAGGAAGCAATTCTTCACTCAGAGGGCAGTGAGGCCCTGGCAGTGCTGCCTAGAGCTGTGGGTGCCCCATCCCTGGAGGTGCCCAAGGCCATGGATGGGCCCTGGGCAGCCTGAGCTGGGGGCAGCCAGCACACGGCAGGGGTGGGGCTGGGGAATCTGTAAGCTCCCCTCCAACCTCAGCCATTCTATGATTCCTGCCCTACACACAGATGAGGAACGTGCTGGATCGCTGGCAATGCCCTGGATACGGCAAGTGTTGGATTAACGCCATATACGTATGCAGAAGAGCAGCGTCTCTCCTGCACAGAGAGAATCGGTGACATGGGTACATGGGTTACAAAGGCCCACAGCTGGTGAAAGATGCGCACCAGTAGCAGCCGTGAAGCCGTCGTGCCCAGGGCTTCGTGCCTGAGTCACTGGGCAACCTCAAAGGCCGGCGCCGTTGCCCGCCTCTGCCACCTCGCGACGGGCAGCGGGGCCG